>JANTFA010134314.1:0-13162 GCA_026413405.1 Phytosciara flavipes
TTTTGTCAATGTATTTTGTATTGAAAAAACAGCTGAAATTTTTCAGTGTGTAAAATATAAATTTGCTGATTGTAAATATATAAATTAATTTTAAATACTAAAAACAATACAAAATCAATAACTTCATAAGTTTGATGACGAATTACTGTCTTTTCGCATTTGCATTTCGCTTAAATCAATGTCCGATTCGATTGATTGAATGGAATCACTTTTCATTTTTCTTAAATTAAAATTGCCACGACTTTTGAATGCTGATATCTGAAATTGAGCATTAGAAAATTAAATTGTATTGTCTGTGCCATTGCGAGCGATGAGTATGAGCCTACATTGGATAACTTCAAAACTACAGGGACGGAATTTTGAAAACCGACACATTTTCTGTTTTTTACTTGACTTTTCGATTTCTTCATAATGAAAACACGGAAGCAAAATTCATAAAAAGCGAGTAAACAGCAAATTTGTCGGCTTTCAAAATTTCATGTGTGTAGAAAGTTTTTAATGTAAAAAATTTCAACACATTAAAAAAACGGTTCAATCACATGCCTTGAAGGAGTGAATCAACGACACTGTGAATCAGAGGCTGTACACAAATTACGTTCGTTTTCCGCAGTGCTGATGCACTTTCTTGAGTCAATAGTGTGCCTCATTCTCAAGCGCATCTCCTTGAATGGAGAGTATGACGTATGACACATTAATTGACTCAAAAAAGTGCACGCTTGTCGGTCTATTAGTGATTCTAACGTCAGTCATCAGGCGGAAAACGTCAGGGGTGGTCCACTTTTTTGTAGGGATTATTCGGTATTACTATGTAACCATTTTCGAGCATATGGAAAACAACAATCATTTACGGATCTGTTGTCCCTTGGGCAATATCGCGAGTTTCAGCCCGAGGGCGAAAGTGTCGTAAGTCTACCATACACAACGGATGTGTATACAAAACTTTTAATGCCGAATGACCAAATTACGAGAAAGATTGACTAATTTTGTCCGAAGGCATGAAAATATATGTGTTGTTGTCACTACGTTCACTTGACATAGAATTCGAGGCATATTGATTGAACATTTCCTTTAACGGATATAATTGTACACCATTTACAAATAGTTATTTCTAAAGATATGCTAATCTAATTGAGAAAATGCATTAATTCGAAGCAAAAATTTTATATTAGAGAACAAGCATAGCGCACCAAATGTATATTACAATGAGAAATATGACACATGCATGCAATCAACACAATAAATTATTATCACAGTAGTGCCGACCTGTTAGCGTAATACTTTTGTTGTTGTTTTAAAGACAAACAGACATCAACATCTTTTGAAAATTTTAGTGTATTCCCAAGAGAAAAATAATGTTCAACTGAGGGTAGCCCGAACTTTACTTTTTGTATGAATCTGCAATTGTATAGGACCATGGTCGAAATGACCCCAATGTAATTTCACACCTTTTAGTATTTTAAATTGTTTGAAATGAGTATGCGATTATACCTTCCCTTTATTCCTACCCTCATTCATCCACATTTAACCATTACTTTTCGTTCGGGTCTTTGTGTGTTTTATTCTAAAATCGAAACTATTGCATACACTGATGACATGTCTGTAAACTGAAAAACTTTATTTGAGGGTCGTAATTGAATCTTTTATGCTTTATAGGCCTTGTGGAAGTTTCTTATAACTTCAAACAGTCCGTTAACTAATTTGATTTATCCATTTTTGTGAAAACTTGAGCTATAAGATCATGTTTTGAGCCCAAACAAGAGTATCCATAAAAGCGTCCGAAATTCAGTGTTGCTAGACACTCTTAAATCAGTAATATCTTTATTCGGAGGTGTCATGAATGACATACCCCTCCCCAAATACACATCCAAAAGGTGATAAGCTGAACTCCCAAAGATGCGTCTTTCTCGAATTGCAACTTTCTATGGCAACACTGAATTACTGAAGTTATTTATGCATATTCTCAAACCGATAAAGTCGGATGAAAAATAGGAATGATAATAGCAAAAATGTATTTTCGATTTTTCCAACAACGCGGCAGCCCATCATATCATTTCAATTAGTATAGGCAGAAAATTCCAATTTTCTTCTTCTACAAGAACTAAATCTGCAAAAATCCAATTTGAATTGGTTTTCAGAACCATAATACGCAACTAGTTCAAACTGAAGCAGTAGTAAGTAGTTCTGACTAGTTTTCAGACCCTTACGAAGTCTTATGCTTTCACTCTTACGTGCGTAACACGTCGATTCGTATCCCTGATTCAGGACAAGCTTCCAGATGCGAAATAAGCTATAAAAGAATTGTCTGTCTTTCAGTCTGTGAACAGGATAAATTTAGTAAATCAAAACCAATATTGATGGGTTGGACGGATCTAGAGATATTGTCGAATCAGTGCTATTTTCGAGGTCTAGCTGAGCATATATTACCGACAGTATCGCTCGTTCAAAGTAGGTAAATGGTGAAAATGCAAGATGATTACACCAATCCATGAAACAAATCGGTCAAAATCGGACTACGAGCTCGGTGGCTAGAGCTACTCGGCCGTACAGTGAGGAAATGATAACCTAAGTGAACATTTTTCTATAGCTTGAACCATAGATTTGTAAAATGTTATCAGTGAGACATTTCATTAGAAATTTTTGAATTTGATTACAATAATTTCAGAATCAATTTTAGTTTTAACAATTGACCATATGCAAATCACCTGATTCATAATGGTCTGTTAAAAGACAGAGATAATCAAATGTTATGCTAAAACCAATGAAATCAAAGAGTCTTTGTATCCATTTTACGATCGAAACATGAGTACAGACTCGATAATTATATTAGTGATGCTCGTGCCGTTTGAGGAAGGTTATCGAGTCCAAAATTATAGATCGAGTTTGTGGATCAAAGTAGTTCAAGGTCGGCAAGTATTCAATCAAAAAATATTTGCTTGTTCCTATTTCAAATTGCTAAAAGACGTGAATCGAATGTGACAATAATGTAGTCATAACAAAGAAGTACCTAGGGACAGTTCATAAATGACGTCACACTATTAAGGGGAAATGGGGTTCAAGAAAAAATGACGGTCCTTACAAAATTGAGTCAATTTTCCCCCTTTTTGCTTGATGTTCTCTTTCGGGGAAGGGGGACGAAAAGTCTTTAAAACAGCGTGACGTCATTTATGAACGGCCTCCAAATCATGTTTTACGAAACTTTAAGAAACTTAGAAAATAAGCGCTATGCAAAACTGTAGGGAAAATCACCGATAAAAGAAGCTAATCTTAGGGGTCGTATACAAATGACGTCAGTGTTATCAACAGTCGACAATTATATGCGTTTTTAGAGTCATTAATGTGTTTTAGATGATGTATTTGGGAGGTAGAACAATGTTGACTCGAATAATGACAGCACTGAAAAAGCGTGGCGTCATTTGTGAACAGCCCCTTAACAGAATTGACGATTTTAATTCCTAAAATGTTTTCGAAAATGTCATATCGTCACCGATTCATCATATAGTTCGTCAATTACGACACGAATGTCCATATTTTAATTCTCTTTTTGCCGCATCGTCTACTAGTACTAGTTCATCCCAACTATGAACATTCATTCCAGCGATACAGAATGAACATGAATCTATTGCTGTGTTAGAGTCCGAAAATCTATGTTAAGCAATGCAAAGAAATCAATGAGCCCTGTACACATCAACCTGTATAGAATTGGCACAGAAAGCTGATGATTGAGGATAAGCAAATGAAAACCCAAAAAACTGAATCGGATAAGCAAATTGCTTTCGCAAAAGAATGCGAAATAATTCAATTTTGTCAACAACAAAGCTAGTTTCAAAATGTAGCGTTGTTGTCAGTGTGATAAAATTGATTAGTATTGAATGACCAGACCACCTACCATTTCCACAATAAATCAAAACGGTGGAAATAGTGAAATGCACAGGCTAGCCTTGTCCAGAACCTATTTCCCATTTAATTAGCTAAATTTAATTAAACAAAAAATAAAATCTAGAAAGAATGGAATGTGGAAGCGTGCTTTTCAGAACTATATAAACTCCAATCCACACACCCAGAAGGTAGTAAAATAATTTAAATATGTAAATTATGAAACCATCAAAATCAAGCAGTGACAATATGTATGTTCATAGAGCGGATATACTATAATAGACGATGAGTCAAACGAAAATCGTGAATGAAAATGATAATTAAAAAATGGCATTGATTCCGAAACAATTCGCTTTCTGTCTGTGAATATATTTATGTCAGACTCGCCGTTTTTATGTAGTTCATTGTTGATATAGTTACATGGCATTATTATCTCTCGATTTATCAGACTTTGATTTAGTTATTTTCGGCAAACATTGCACATTTCACAGGAAGGTAGAAAACTTCTTTTATAATATGGAACAGAAGCGCGGGAGAGCTGTTCAATTCAGAACTATTTTTGAAGTGAAAAGAGGGTCTGGCGAAATTTGACATGCGATGTCATAGATATAACAGTTCATACATTCCGTATGATGGAAGAGGGTCCAAAAACCTGGAAAAACAGTGGACGTTATCAGTGAACGCACTCTTATAATGTTTGAGCGGTTTTAGTTCACGGTGAACCTGACCTTATCTGAAATATGCAACTATGAACTACGTTTCGGCCCGAACTCGAAATCAACCCAATTTCTAGTTACTCAAACCCAAACTGGTCACAAAGTCGATAGTCGAGGTTCAGTTCCAAATTGGGGTCTAACAATTTCAGGTTCAGGATTGAACTCGAAATTAAAAGTGCAGGTTCAGATATCATCGGCTCGAGCTCAAGTTCGGGTTCCAAGCTGACCGAACTCGACCCGTCCTGAGCATCAGAACTGAAAACACTAGTGCGTAAAAGTGACATTCGCTTTTAACTTAGAACTAAATGGAAATTTCGCACAAATTATGATGTGTGCTCCATGTCGGCCTCAGAATCTGAGGCTCAGATTCACTTCTATTGAGCAAAATTTCCATAGATGAAAAAAGCTATCGATTTGAGTGAAATTGATTTCTGCTTTATGCTGGACATGCACAGTGCCTATTCTTGGGCGATTTGATTTTTTAAAACTTTTTTTAAATTTTCTTCGAATTTTCCATTAGCAAATTTTGGGAAATCAAATTTTCCAAAAATAGGACCTGCTTTTAGGCCACCAATTCTTAATCTTCTTCATACGGCAAGTGAATCACTATGAGTAAAATTGCGTCTTATCACTCTTAATGTTTGAACTTTATTTCATTAGTGTAATTCAAGCAAGAGGACTAATCTTTTTCTAAAAGCCGTTTTCAAAAGATTATTTGAACTATCAATCTTGGAAGCCTAGAGATTGTCGCTTTAATTTTCATTTTCCAGAATTGTAACAACCTAGCACTATTTTCCTTTCCACCTATTTTCAGCCCACACATTGACAATTCTCAAATTCTATGATTTCGTGGACATTGTTTCGTTGAAATTTCTTGCCACATACTTACAGAGACTACAAGGTTACTTCAAAAAGGCGCGAAATTTAAAACCGACCAGACATTCTATCTTCTGTAATTGTCAGAAACATTGGCTGTTGCAACAGCAACGATATCAATAGGTTAGTTGTAACATAACCTGTAACGAAATATTTTGACAACGCATCATTTTATTATGTTTGACGAAGGTTGTCAAAATAAACAGAACATGCACACAGATTCACAATGACTAAAATGGAATTTAAATGAAAGAGATGAAATTCCAATGTTGTCTTCGACTTTCAAGTTTGTTTTAAATTTTGCGCCTTTCGATTTAAATCTTTAATAAGTCTGTGGCAAAAAATGTCCTTTTAGCTGTCAGAATTTGTGGGTGTAGAAAGCTGTAGGATCTATTTGAGAAACAAAAATCAATCTGAGAAACACATGCACTACATACTGGAAATCAACCACAACCGTGCGTACAATTCACAAAAATTTACTTACGAATTGAACCGAATTATTTAAAATGCAAAAAAATGCACAAAACCCCATGCACAAAAAAAACTGATCGATATTTAAATATTAAGTTAACAAAAATAGAAAGAGAAGTAAAATATTAGTGACCTGGTGGTTTTTTCTTTTTTTTCTTTTTTTATTATTTCTAACCAATCCACTTCCATGGTTCAGTTTCTGGGCTAGTTATTGGCGTTGGGAACTAAAAATTAATATTAGTTGAATATGAAAAATGAACGAACACGCTTTTCGTTTTTTGTATACAACAAAAATCAAAATTTTTTAATTTAAAAACAAAAAGAAAATTTTTTGTTCACGTGACTTATGACCACCTAGCCGATATATTATTTTGGGCTGATTCTTTTTTCGTAGATCAGCAAAACAACGCTTAAAATTTGCCTAAATTTATCTTTTTTCACTGCCCACGGAATGTGTCGCTCATTATTATCCGTTTTGTTGCGTTTTCAGCAATAATTGTATGCTGTCAAGACTGTCTGTCTCCCCGGCTGGCATTATAAAAAAATCGATAAGATTTCAAAATGACAGAAAACTCACTAGTGAAGCGACTAATTTATTTAAAAGATGAATGAATAGCATAGAGCGGCGGAGTGGATGGGGGGCGAGCCTGTACATTATTTCAAAATTGTGAGAATTGAAACAAATGTACAACACGAAGGAAAGCAGCAGCATAATTTTCTGTATGTGTTCATTAGTCGTCAATTTATTTACTTAAAAAAAGTTTGGTTAATCAATCGGTTAGTGGTATAAATATAGTGAGGTGCTGAACCCAATTATGTACAAAAGTGTTTTGATGTATGTGTGTTTGTGAATGTGTAAGTGTGTGTGTGTATAAGCCACAGCAAGGGTGAGAATTTTTGGTTCTTTTTTTGATTTTTTCAATTTATAAAATTTGATAAATTTCGTTCAGCGTGTGATAAATGGATAAGTGAAATATGCAACGACTTACTTCAGCCTTGAGATCTGCCACCTTATCCTGCAAGTCTCTAACTCTATCAGATTCATCTAAATTAGATCTCAGTTCACCTTCGGCCAACATTTCGGAATTCTATTGGAATGGAAAATTGTTGAAATGAGATAACGAAAAATTGTTTTTTCACTGGAACACTGATGGTGTCTGAGTTGGAAGTTCATTTACCTTCGTTTCGAGTCTGGATATTTCCTGTTTCAATTCGGCTACGGTCTGACTTTGTTCGGTGAATTTAATTTTAACATTCATCAACTCGTCCTTCATTCGAGATTCTAAATCTGAGTATCTGCAAGCACGACATGAAAGTAAAGTCAAAATTAGTTTCCGGGTATTGTAAAACACTGAAATTCTAGGGGACCATTAATGAATTTGGCACGCTCTACAGGGCACAGGGGGAAGGAAGGTCTGACAAAGGCGTTGAGAGTGCGTAATTTCTGCGAATGACCCCACAATGAGAAAACTATTTACCTGTGCTGTTGTTCCCTTGCCTTATTGCTCATTTCCTTTTCACGCATCAATGCCGATTCCAATTCCTCCTTCACCTTTTTACCCTCTTCGTCTTGCCGTCTCAACTGATTCGTTGACACTTGGACCTGAGTTTCCAATTCCATGACCTTCAATCGTAGCTCCTTCAATTCGGTTAGCGTTTCCATTTCACGTATTCGAGTGGTCATCAATTCTTCTTCCAACTTCTGGGTATCGTTCGATTTCGATGTGTCCCAGAACAGTAATTTCTTCGGCGTTGAGTCCGGTGCTTGTAGGTTGTCATTTCTGTGCTCCTATGTAGCGGAAAAAACAATCAGCCAACTCAACGATCACGTATACAACAACGTCGTCGCTTACTTGTAATTGCTTTTGCCATTGCGTGTTCAACTCTTGAACGCGTTGTTTTAAGTCTTTTAACGATAGTGTAGCCTCAGCTTCTCTTAATTTACTCGCAATCAGTTCGTCTTGCAGATGAGCGACTGAATTGTCGGGTGTTGTTTCACGTAGTGTTTTCTTGTCTTCTTCCAGTTCTTCGATTTTCGTTTTTAGACTGCGAATCGAATCTTCACTTTCAGCCAATCCTTGGCGCACCTTCACCAACTCTTCCAGCAAACAAGTCACCATTTCATCACGCTGCTTCAGTGCCTCTTCTTTCAAACATAATTCGTCGATAGAATCTTGCCGAGAGTTGTTCTGCAAATTGAAAACGATGAAAGATGAGAGGGGAAAGTGTCACCGGATCAAACCGCTCACATTAGCGCACACACACACATTAAATAGGAAACGTTTAACTTACTGTATCTAAAGAGTTTTCTTGTTGCTGCTAACAATTTGTTAAATGTACAAAGACAATCATTAATTGAACCGCCACCAAATTGAGGATGAAAAATGTTTTTCACAACTTACGTTTTCCTGCAACCTTAAACTCAATCCACGCACTTCTTCGTTAGCCGTTTCCAGTTGATGAGCTATCTCAAGATGGGATCGCCGTAACATTAACAGTTCCGACTGAATTGCATAGCTTGTCTCCTCCTCTTCAGCACGAGACACCTGACCTCGTACAAGTCGATCAGCCAGCTCAGCACTTTCCGCTTCCAGCAATTCATTTCGCTTTCGTAATAGTCGATTTTCGTTTCGCAAACGCTGCAAAGGAAAATGTTTTTTGGTCTTCAATTTTGTCTAGTTGACAATTGACCAGTGGAAACGTACCCTCAGTTCGACCATTTCTTCCTGTTCTTTCTTCTTCAAGTCTGCGTATTCCTTTTCCATTTTCTTCATTTTCTTGGTGTTGATTTTCATCGCAAATGCCAAGTTGAACAGACTATCCGGATCACTTTCGATGCGTTGAGGAATTTCTTTTTGGAAGAACTGGGGAAAATTGAAGAGAAAATTCGACGATCAACCAAAGGTCAATCAAACGAATCGTTTCAATTTTACCTTCAGCATCGCCTCCATGTCCATTGACAACAATTGCTCTTTGCCTAATACTAACATGGCCAGCGCCATTTTGAAAATGAATTCCATTCCTTCGCTCAGAAACACATCCATCACTCGACAGCTGATAGCCAAGTTCAATGTTGTAGTGAATAGGGTCAAAAACCAGCTAGAAGCATACATTGATGTCTGGAACCCTTGCGACTGAAAGTGCACATGCAATTCAGACAGTTGCTCCTGTACGAGATTTTCCAATTGATACATGCAAAGACCTTGAGATTGAAGAAAAAATTTAAAAAACATTTCTCGTCTCGACTTTACATTCAAATACCGAGCTCAGCCATTGATGGTTTGAACATATCTCGCATGCGATGTTGTTGCATGATCTGAACTAGCACAGCAAAAGCTTCTTCTTCAGGCATCTGCAAACAAAAAACCATGAATTTATTGGACTGACACGATGAATTAACAGATCGACAAGACATACCTGCATCAACAAAAGCCCAACAATAAAACCTGAGCCTTGACAATATCCAACTTCACGATCGTGAAGAGAGTATGCCTTCATCACATTAAACAAAGCTTCCTGTCGAAGATGTGAAAACGAAATTTACGTTAACGAGACACTGTATATCGTCCGACCATTTCACATTGTCTTCATTACCTGACCCAAACCATCTTTCTCCTTGAAGAAATCATGCTCCGGATAGGTTCGAGCAATATCCCGTCGAATGACTTTTTCACATGCCGATGTCGCTTTGATATAATCAGCGTACTGCTTCTTATCCGATTCGCATGCGCCACATAATAGCTGCCAAACGATTGCACGAAAATGATGAGGAATTCCCTTGCGAACTAGTTCCCGTACGGTTGGAGTTTTCCTTTTCAGGCTACCCTCCCAGTCCGTAACAATGCTTGCCCATGTCGACCAGATGTCTTCCTCACCAACCGATGTTCCTGAAATGTGTACCGCGTTAAAGAAGAAATTTTTTTTCAATTCGACAACTAAGACTGACCGGAATTCAGACTTATTTGACTTGTGTCCGAACTTTTCCGACTGTGAGCCGAACCTTGCAATGAATTCAAACTTTTCGCATCACTTTCAATCAATTTATTTGCCGCTTCCAATTTGGCCAACAAACTCAGTTCGGATGTGGGCAGGTTTGTTGCCGGTGGACTTGTATCCATAATTTGTGTACCGTTGATATCACTTTCAATAGTCGTTAGTGTCATCTTTGCAGTATACAATCATTCGCAATAGAAAAGTCATTTGTGTTCAATGCTGGTCATGACAGGTGGAAAATTGCTTTGCTTTGCGATAAAAAAAAACAAAATTATTTCGCCCTTGACGCTGCTGATGCGTTGAGTTATCAAGTTCGCTACACCGACGATGATTCAGTTATTCGATTGTGTCGTTAATGATTGCTGTTGGAAGAATACAAATTTCATTTCAGTATACACAAATGTGAAACACACAGAAAAAAAAGAGAAAACAAAGAGTTACGAGATTAATAATTAAATCATAACCGCTGACGTTACAGAAACCAATGAATAGTGACCGAAAGAGTCGTGTATTGTACACCAGCAAAATATAGTGAAAAATTAATTGGAATTAGTTGCTCCAGTTGTTACTTGATTGATCGAAAATTGATAGAATAAAATACGGAGAACGGGCGCGCGGGTCAAGAAACTCCATTGATACGAAACTGCAATTTACCGAGGGCTCATAGGTGAACCGATAAACTATTTCATTGTCGTGCTAAAGAAAATGCACAGAAATGTTGAACAGAAATTCTTATCTCGCTGAATGACATGCCCACTAAACCGCCTCTCCAGTTGACTGTGATAAGGAGATCGAATAATTTCCGACAAAAATAAATGCATTCAAATTGACTGATTAGAAATCACAACACACCAGTTTAAAACAATCCATCTACACAGTGTGTTGTTGGCGCACTCTTACATCACAAACTATCAATACTAGCGACAACAACACATTTGCAAACGTGCAAAATGTTTCGACAGATTTTTCTTTGTTTAATAGCCATATCGCATATTAATCGCAGTTAATATGATTAATAACACTCTTGCTATGCATACGAGTCTTTCTTAGCAAACATGAAGAACTGAACAAACAATTTTCTTCTCCTCATTCAGTATACAAACGATTTGATCGGTATAGTTTGATTAGAAACTGCTTAATAGAAACCCAATCACAATCATAAACCATATCGTGCCACCAATGATTGTTTTGGGAAAAAAAATCGTTAACAAAGAATCTAACAAGTGTGTTTAAAAGCGGGTTCGACATTGAGAAGAGATGAATCACATAGGGAGTGTGTGTAGCCATTGGAGTTAATTGACAAAATGTATGGCCTCATTCACAAGTCTTTTGCGACTGTGTGTAATACGAAGCGGCCGAGATGATAAAAATTAAAAAATTCCACCAGAAATCTTCGGGATGGAATAGAAAAACATGAGGAGTGACCCGTACGAAGAGTGTTAGTGTGTTCAATATAGCTATTTCTCAACCAAAAACTTCAATCTTGGATTGGAACGAACACTGCATTTTTGAGTCTTCACATTTAAACGCATCTCTAAACTAGGTCCCATTAAAATTGCTTACAGCAATTTCGAAAATCACGTACGAAGTTTAAATTTGAAAATTAAACTCTGAAACAATTCAGCAAGATTAGATGAGATTGACTCACAACAAAAAAAATCAAGAAAACTCATGAAAATTGGAAGAAATTTACTTGAGATATCGACAAAAAAACTGTCCTTTCACTGTACGGCCGAGTAGCTTGACTTATGGTCATGGCTTATCAGTTTGGGATGACGACTTTTCTATTGACGAAACATATAACTATTGATCCTTTGTTCATCTCCCGTTCTCTCCCGGTGGCAGTTTCTGAAGGAGCCACCTCGTGGTCTCCTAGAATCTCACGTCTTAGTTTAAAAAAAAACTTTTGTGATTGCATATTGACAGGCATATCTTTTCTTCAATATCGCAGGAACATCTTGGAGTATCGAAGAGCCTCAACTTATTCTAGACAAATCTTCTGCCCATCCATCGTGAGATCTCGGAAAGAAGCATTTTGTGTGAACGCCATTACATACTTTCACCCGCGTTCTGCGTGTTTACGTTAATCATTTAGAGCTTTCGCGCATAATGATTGGGATATCGGCATTGAGCAATTGAGCCTGTTTTAGCCAGATTATCTGCTTCTACTTTACCCTCTACACCAGAGTGTCCTGGTACCTGAACGATTTAAGAAGATGTCTTTTTGTTCATTTATAATAACGAAACGCATAGACAGGCTATCATGTGTTAAGAACATATTTTTTTTATTCATTTATATTAACGAAACGCATAGACAGGCTATCATGTGTTAAGAACATGTTTTCTTACACGAATCGCGTTCATTTGCTTAATAGTTACAATTTAAGAAAATGTGATTTACATTACCGAAACCCATATACAGGCCATGTTATGATTTAATAAATGTGTTTATAGCCTAAAAATAAATCGTATTTGGGAAAAATGATAATTTAATTGTTTCCTCGTGTTTCACGTGTGGATTATTATGCCATCAACCGAATACAAACTGTATTGATTCGAAAGCGGTTTAATAGTATCTACCAGATGAGGGGGGGTTCCATGCAGGTTGGTTCAAAAGAAAAGTCCGAACTAGAATATTTCAAGACCCAATTTCGTTCGTCATGGTCAAGTCGCAGAACTGAGCCTAGTATTATCCATTCTCTGAGGTCTGTTATTCCCTATCTAGGGCTTACCCAAGCTTCATAATCTGGATAGTTGAGGTGTTTGGTGAACGAGATGTGTGGCGTCACACATACACGATGAATTATGTATACCAGAATATCTCAGTTCATTATCGGCTGAGATATGAATTGACACCGAATAACTCTCTATTCTAACTCACTCTGCCTAACTCTCTCTCTTCAAAACTTCCGTGTTCTGTGTTCGTTTGTAAATGTCATTCAGTCAGGGGGCGAAAACCTGTTGACGGTGCTGTGTTGTTATTTATTAGGCAGTTTCCACGCTAAATGACAAATCACAAATCGTAATATAGTGCATACGCATTTCTTTATATAAGGTTTTTGGTCGCTGCAAATATTTTTCCTTTGTTTTCATAAATCCACTACATTTTTGTAGCATTTTCTTTGAAATTTTACATGACCCTGAAAGTCAAAAAAAAGTTTGAGCGAAGCTCCATTAGAACATTTCATTGTGCATTGAACAGTTCTAGCGGAGCTCCATCAGAACATTCCCCT
>JANTFA010134325.1:0-13162 GCA_026413405.1 Phytosciara flavipes
ATTTAATTGAATCCATACAATAATGCAATAATGAATCATAATTTATCATAATTCAATGCGGACATTAATAAATTCTGTAATAACACTTCCATTCACCAGGCCAAAATGCTATAATCGTATCTAAAATCAACGCGACTGCAATCACCAAAATACGCTATTGAATTGGAAGCGAAATTTATTGAACAAATTTCACGCTCAGCTTGAACATGGGGGTACACATTCAAATATAACACTAAATTTTGTCTGAATTCGGAATCACTGATACCCGGATCTATATTCTCGGTATACTTTATGAAAATAATGTTTAATTATTTTATTGTTATTGGGATAGGAAATTGTGAATTTGCATTTGCATAAATTGTGTTCCAGTTTTCGTACGTACCTAAAATTTAGTTCTAAGTTTTTGTGTGGAAATTCACCGGAATTTTTACCCGATCCCGATCCTCTCGAATAAATTAATTGTTAAATTCGAAGAACAAAAACGAGAAACTATTCCACATCATCATCAGCATCATATATATACATTCCGGTGATGGTTGTGTGTTGGGATATTATTATCCTATGCATAACGTAATTTGCATAATTTTATTTGAATATACGTTCAGTTTACCCGAGTTTGTTGTAATATGATGACTGCTGACTGTGCCGGTTTTTTTTTTCTCTCTCTCTCTAAATTTATCATGGGAACCAGCATCTCTCGAGATTTCCCAGATTCAGCTGTAGTTTAACATTAAAATTACGGTTAAATCGTGGAATGCCTGCGGGATGATGAGGTGTATTTTAGAAAAGTTAGAATCAAATGCGCCAGGAACTAGAGAGGAATCTATTTGAAATTGAAAATAGGAAAAGTTGTGCGAAACTCAAGATGCTGCTGGTGGTGTTTGTTTTTTTGTTCAATTCTTATACAAGAGAGCATGTGTGTGTACTGCATATATCAATTCCTCATTAGAACACGACTAGCGAATATAAGCACATCGTATAGAAAAGCCCAAATCGGTGTAAAAGTGATGGTACACTCGATATAAGATGTAAAATGGTATCTCGGTTGTTTTCTACATCAAGATCCAAGATAGCGTTTTACAGTTGGTGTAGCTGTGTAGCATAAGTAGTCTTTAGACCCGTGCGATGTACGAGGGTCTAATACACTCACTCCTGTGCATGTAACACATCAAATTCGAATTGCATAGAAAAAAATTCGTGCGTCAGTCTGTCACAGATTTCTCGCATATCTGGCAGTGTTGCTCGTATAAAGTTGATAAGTTGTGCAAATGAAAGGTATTGACTACGCCAATTTAGGAAACAAAAAAATAGGATCACAGGTTCGGAAGTTATAGCCCATAGAGTGAGAGCCTAAGTTGCACAGTGAAGGTTCATATTTTCCCTAAATTTCTTCCGATTTTCGTAAACTTCTTGAAAATGGTTTGAAAGGATATGACTGGTCACCGTAAGATGGTAGTACTGTTTTCGGTGACCTAAGAAATTAGCTGCCAGGCGCCATCTTCAATTCTAGTTTTCTTGCCTGTAAATAAGGCGCTCGTACGAGTCCTTCCTTATGTTTACTCTACTGTGAAGATAGAATGAAAAGCTTGGGAACAAATCCACATCAACCTGTTGAAAAATGTTCATAGTGGAGGCAGGCAGGGCGGAAGATCTAAAGTTTAAATTTTTTGGAACACCTGCCCTGATTGCTTGTTCCACATTCTCGGAATTTTCGAGAATTCAATTCAAGAGAAATTTTTTCGTTCTTTTACCAAATTCTTAGAAGGTAACCGTGGAATTGGCATTATGAAGAAATAGAAGTAGATACGACGGACGGAATTTTTAAATGTTCACGTTCGTTGGGACTACCCAAATGAACTTAAAGAATAAAGTTTTCTATTGAAAGACATGTCGAGCTACAAGTCAAATTTCAGAATGTTCAACCTGTCTGTTACAACACACCCTTCACTAAAAACTTTATGTCTGAGCTTATTGTAGCAGGTAACGTAATAAGTTTCGAGTCGTGACTTTATGGGAGACGGATATGCAAATCTAAGATTCTCAAATACTGCTTTTATACTGCTTCAAAGTTCTTACGAGATATTTAATATGTGCGACTGTTAAGGTATGTGTTCGTATGAATCATATGGTTCTATCCAACTTTTTTTTTTACGAAGATAGGAAGAAAAGGATTCTCACTCTATCGATTCATTAACGAAGCAATCTATTTTGATCGAAGTGTTTGTTATTTCATTAAGGGGACATTCACAACACATCTCAATTCAGTAGTGTAGCTCGCTTTAGCGATGTCTATCGAAAGAACTTTTCTCTCTACTCGGGAGTAGACTTTAACAAGCCATTCGTTTCTGTCGTTTTTGACTTTGTCGACGATGGTTTCTTTTATGTTCAACATGTCTCGTATATATTCGATCTTGTTGTGATCCAACTTTGTGACGCCAACGGACATGAAGCAAATTTTCATCTCTGCTGTTGTCAGATCACTTCCATACTTTTGTCCGTACTACATAGTCCGGAATTTTGAACCATAAGTGAGTGCAGCTCATACCACCGTTGAGTAGATTTTGCCCTTGAGTTTTAGTGGCATACGCCTGTAGCACAATACTCCTGAATTTAAGCCAGCCCACACTGATTCATCGTCACAATTTCCCATTTTGTTGACTACCGAGTCCAGATACTTGAAGCTGGTGCATTTTGGCTAGACAATCTCGTTGATCATTATGTCTGGCTGTGGGGTTTGTGATTCACTAAATGGCAGGAACATGTATTCAGTCTTTGACTCACTAACTTTTAACCCATGCTCTTCAAGGATATTCTTCCACTTGTCACAAACACTTCTTAAAGCTTTGCTGCTGCTCTCTCGCTAGTCCAACGTCGTCAGCGAATAGTACGCTTAGCAGGAGTTCTTGCATTAACTCGGATGTAAGAAAGTTAATGACAAAGTTGAAGAGTAATGGGCTGAACCAAAATTTATTACATTTTCCCGCATCTCTCTTCGCATTAAATGGATACATTTTGACATACGCGAAAGGAGGCAAGGTCTGATTTTCCTAATATTTTGAGCGTGCGTAATTTGTGAATGCGTACCCACGCCCTCAAATACAGTTTACTATAATCACACCAGTCTTGGCTTATTTTTCTGGTGTCTATCAGATAGCAAATGACATGAGCTTAGCCGTTCGCCCGCAAAAGGCTCAACAATACGGGAACAATGTCAAACATTGATCTCAAATTAACAGTTCCCTAATTAAAGTAGAATAAAACTTATAGTCTCAGCGGGAGATTTATTCCAATCAAGCAAATTGAAGAACCGACCATTTAATTCTTTCATTCACGCACTGTAACTCTTCCAATTAAAATGGCATTTGTATGTTGAGTATATTATCCAGCAAGCGGAATAACAAGCGGCTTGACAAAACCGCCCAATTCATTTATCAGCAAATGCGCTGAAAATAAACTCTTATGTCGTTTTCGTATTTGCAAAATGAAAAATGGGGAAAAACTTGTTCGTTTTTTGTTCTACCGTGGGATTTACAATCGTTCCACAATCCATTTGTTTCCTTTCCTGCGTTTATTTTGTATGTTATCAAAATAAATGTTTTATGATAAACGAAACGCGATGGAAAACATATTCACCGTATTTTTATATGCAAATGGTAAATTTAATATTATAAAACGGAATTCTTTACCAAACGAAGAAAAAAAGAAACTGAAATTGTATGCACAAAGCTTTTGTATTCCTTTCGATTCCATTTACGGATAATATACCTACTTGAATACGCTTACATTTCGTTGTTCCAATTTTCTTTTTCGTGTTCTCATGCCTGGATCGCTTTCCCTTTCTTTTCCATTCCACTCTCGTCGTCTTCGCGTAGAACAAGGAACAACATTAATATTTTGTTTGCTATTTAAAATGAAATAAAGTTCAATTATTTCATAGCTTATGTTCATACACGGCAGTGAAACACGGAACGAAATTCTATTAAAAATGTTTTCGTATTCACTTTATGCATAACATTGTTGGTCCTGCCGATATGCTCGGCACAGAATTTTATGAATATATCAAATTATGATCAGATCATTCTGGCAACGCGTTATGGCTGGCATTCATACAACAGAGTATGCGAGAAATATGGGGTGAAACTATACGTCTTTTGTTGCTTCTCACTGACATCATTTCCGTATATTAATTCAACCGTTATACAGGAAAGTCAAACTTGAATTTTGTTTGGCAGGGACTTGAGAGGATAAATTCTCTATTGTGAGCAGAGAAATGATATGGCGTTTCATGGTTGGGATAGGAGCGCTCCGTCGACCGTACATGTGAGAAAAACAACTCAATTTTACAAAAAATTTGACGTATCAATGAAAACCAAAATGTCATTCGACAAGCGCATTCTATCACGTTGTAGGTGCCGTCACGACCGCTTTTTATTTCTCTGCATTTTAGTCATGAAATGACAGCACAGTGTGGGATGGAGGTCAAAAATTCTGAGTTTGACGTAATATGTGCATGGACCGCTCGTTAATTTTGAATTTCTCTGAAAATCGAAAATTTTGCTGCGTTTTCCATTAGTTGGCCTGTGGCCTGTGCTCAATCAGGACTACAATAGAAAACATATATCGAAAAGTTGATAGTGTGTTTTAATAGCGTCCACCACAACGCTGTACGTATGCATTGTCGTTCTATTGTGGTTTACGACAAAAATAAATGAAATTTTTCAGGTCTCTTAGGTGTTAGGTGTAGATACCCATAGATATACATGAAAACTACGGCTCTCAGCACTCGCCTTATTCTAAAATTGCATGTTGAATTTGCAATATATGAGGATCCAGAGAGATCCTTAGGCATTACTCGTCCTTAAATAGCGTCTACACGGGTTTACAGTGGGCTGTGATCTGTTTATTTTGAAATGTTGGTACTCGTGCAGCGATACATCGTATCCCTGAAACCCCGTGCTTCGGAATGAAACGTTTACTGAATGAGCCAATCTACTATTAGAACTTTCAGGTATCTATTGGCCGATTTTTCAACTTTTCTCGGTATCGGCAAAGTTCACCATTGTTCCCGTTAGGATGAGAATAATTTCCCGCAGCTTTCAATATTGTAGAACCGATTGACCGACAAGGAAATGTAATTAGTGAAAATGAAATTTTTGAACATCCCCCCAACCTTCTGTGCTAACAAATTGTTGCGAATTCGTAGCCCAGTCATTCGTTAAATTCGTTGACTCGTTAATAAAAAACAAACAAAACCATCGTCCAACTAAAAAGTGTCACAGAACCATCAGTCAACCGTGAATCCAACGAACGGTCGGCCCATGCTGTAACATATTGATTGACAAAAATATTTTCTATAGAAAAATTCATTGAAAAAAGAAAATAGGAAAAATGTGTTGTCACTGTGGGGAGTGTTAATGCATTCCGTTGGGCTCGTTTTCGCATTTACCGGGAAGAAGCCAGTAACTACTTCCAAATGGTTGTATTCAAGAGTGTCCCACTCGTCGAAACATCGATTCCGAAGCATGTTACGTAATGTGCTATTTACTTGGTGATAAGCAAAATACCACACGTTACTAGGACTTCGCTATAATAAAAGTTTTTGGCGGTTTTATTCCACTTCTCCTAACATTCTTCGGCATGGGCATTATAATGCGACAATAATATCTGGCGAAAACCATTTTTAAATTAGCAAGCCACAAACACATTCACATTTTATTCGTTTAATTGAAATGAATAAAATATGAGACCGCGAGTGTGTCCCTGTTCACAGGAGATATGAACGCTTGAAACAAAAGCGAAAAATTCCGAGGAACTGTGAACATGAAAAAAGCTTTGTTATTTACACGACAAGGTTTTGTTTTTATGAATTACAATTACAGCGTGGTATGCTGTGCACACAAATGCTTTTAATCGCTTGTAATTGTAAGTTAAGCTCAAACGTATTAAAATTCCGTTTTTACTGTCAAGGAATTTTAATTATATTTATGCGATTTGCGGAAATTATTTTCCAACTTAGAGACGGGACACGGGAGTCTTCACTGGAAGATTAACTTTTCCAAATGCTTTTTCCATGGAAAATGTAAAAATGTGTTTTTGTGTGTTGACAAAAGTCGTTGCAAACATTATCCGATAAGCTTAAATACATTTAGATTAAAGAATGTCAGTGGGAGCACTTCATTTAATGTACGTCAATCTGTGTTTCCATAAAATTCGTCACCGCAATACTTACAGAGATGGAAAGTCATTAACCGTGAAATTTGTTTTTTTTTCTCAATTTTCAGATCTTCTCATCGATATGCTTGGTGTGTTGGCTAGTTATAGTGTAACTGTTAAGGAACTAAAGTTACTATTTGGAGCAATGAAGGCAATTAATGGCAAATGGGTATGTTCCGTTCATCAGTGAATAAAACTTCTGAACAAAGAGATTATTTCAAACATAACATTCTTACATTGTAGCCACGTCATTCCGCTAAGCTGTTAAATGTTTTAAGACAAATGCCTCATCGCAATGGTCCAGATGTGTTCTTTAGCTTTCCAGGACGAAAAGGATCGGTGAGTAATTCATTAAAAATTTGTATAAGTCATTTAATACCTAAGGGACGCTCTGCAAGGCCCTGTCTGACAAAAACTTACCATAAATTTTTGACATAGTCTCCATACATTTTGGCGTGCGAGTGTGAAATTCGGAAATTTGAGAGTAGGCAATTTGGGAATGACTCCTAATTTACCGTTCATGAATGAAGGCATGCTGTTATGGGATAGGGTCACAAATTTGGGTCTATTTTGACCCTTCTTGCGTGACGAAGGGGAAAGGGAGTCGATGAACATCTAAAATAGCGTGACGTCATTTATGAACGTTGACAGTAATTTCGATAAATCTGTGTCATCCGATGAATTAATAGTTTGGAATAAAAACGAAATTTGAACCCCTGACCTCTCCGTTATTTGAGCAATGGGGAGAGCGTTTTACGTATCAAACCATAGAATGAAATCGCGAGACTTTCGGGCCGAAAGCAATACAAAGTTTACGACGAAAAATTGGCAATAATTTTCTTTAGCAGAGAAAAGTAATTTGATTTCATGTTGTGAATGGCCCACAAATGATGCAAGCTGTACAGGGGAATGAGGGTATGACAAAAGCGTGCACTTCATTCATTTTTGTAATTTTCTCCATACATTTTAGCGTGCAAGGAAAAGGGGTCTGAAATTCTGAATATTGAGCAAGCGCAATTTACTCTTGCTGTTGAAAAATTTTCACCAGTGCAGATAGGGTGTAAAAGAGAGTACATTAACTCTCTCTAGCACTGCTTTCTTGCATGAATTTAAGGAATATTCGAATTCCTATGCCTTGCATTAAATGCATTTCTTACGTAGAGACAGGAGTCATGCTCACTTGGTGCAAGTAGAAATACGCAACACAATTGTACACAAATACGAAATTTTGAGTCTTTTTGACGTTTCAAATACGAGTGTCCATGCTAGTAGCAGTGCTCTGTTCCGATAGCAGTCTTTCGCTCGAATCTCCGAACAAAAGTATGGAACAGTGAGCTAAATACAATCAAAATTGCTCTTACTTGTTTTAATTATGTTGTTACAAGTTGTAGGGCAGTAGGTTGTTAGTCGCTACTTATGACTTCTATCTGTTGTCGGGGGCAATTCATTTAGCAAAAAAAATCTCTTCAGCACATCATTAACCGGCAGCGAGATTACCATTAACCCTCGAAAAAAATTCTTGAACAAAAATATTTCCTAATGAGTTAATAAAATTGAATTGCTTCTCCAATTACCTGTATAAAAATGGAGATGAAAAAGAAAGCAAAAGCGAACAACCAACGTACGTAGATTTTGAGCTTAACCTCGCACATACATTATAAATGTCAGTAAACAAGTACCAGTAAATTGACGAAATATTTTCCCTCAATTCCAAGAGTTTAAATATTAAGCAGCTAATCTCGTGTACCGACTCCGACAGTGAAGTAGAATTATAATATCATCCATGTGGCATGCTACCCGCTCTCTCAAGTCTTTATAAAAATATTTTCTTTATCTTGCCGTAATGATAAAGTAAGTAAATATTAGGTACTTAACCTCGATTTAACCTTTAAGTCGGGGAGCATCAGAATATATGTATCCAAAACGTCGATGCTACTTTAGAAGAAAAAAATAAGAAAATTCCATATGACCGCATTTTAGCTTTCAACGGTAAACAGCCATATTTTCAGTCGCATATTATATATACGTTCACATGGTAGTAGTAGGTTGAAGTTCAACAAATAGCTTTTATAACGACTTAGGTCAAGTGCGGTTATAAATACTTCAATTTATTATTGCTTTCATCCTGTATCAAAAAAATTGGCTGATATATTGTGCAAAAACCTCTACGGCTCAGCCGGGATGTATAAGATACAACATTCTACGAAAATGGGAGACGCAAGAATTTTCCAATAACTCGACCGGGTCATAAATAATAAAACACTTTCCCATTAGTGATGGGTCAAGTTAATTCTGTTACTTATTTATTTCAGCCGAAAGGCTGCCCACCATCTTTTCCTATCTTTCGTTCTCTCTCACTCTCTCTCTCTCCTCATTTCGGTTCAGCTTGGCTATCTGTGGACATCATGTGCATTGAATTTTTCGGTGAGGTTAAAGTTTATCTGGTCATTATGTTGTGTCATTTTATTTATGAGACTCCCAGCGGGGGGAGTCGCACAATATATAGATAGAAATTATTTGTGAATTACTATCAAGATGCTTCACTGTTTGATAAAGTGTGGGCTATTGTACGGTTACATGTTGAAATAGTTGTTGTGTGTGGAGGAGTTGTAGGGGGAGGGGGGAGAGGGTGTTGGTTTCTCGGAAACGGTGAATTTTCGGTCCCTTTTACATTTACGAACAAAGCCTTAATTAAATACGATGCTGTGAGGGTTTTGTTATATTAGATTTCAGAATCAGTCAAGATTGTGTTCGGATCGACCGCATGAATGGATATTTTAACCCGAAAGCCCTAATACTTCTTGACAAATTTTTTCTCGTTTCGTTTTTGTGTGGTTTCAATTGTTTTCCATATCTTGGTTCGGGAAATTATTGTTATTGTTATCATTAGCATGATGATGAAGACCGTCGTAAATACCCCCAGACACTCATTGGTATGATATTTTGTTAATTAGCTTCGATGAAAATGTTTTCTTTCCTTCTCGTTTTGGTTTCTATGAACAACCAAATAATAGATGGCCATTTTGTGTTGCTTGATGAAATTGATAATTTTACGGCTGTTAATGATCGTTTAGGTCAGATGCTTTTGCGGGATTCTGTTGAAAAACGGACTGCCGCAAGTGGAGCCACTTAGTCGAGACGAGCAGATAGATCTCGGTCCCCATATCTCAAGAAAGGTCACATATAATCTCTTGTTGATTGCTAGTAAGATATTTTCAAATGACGAAAAAGAACTTTATGAAAGACTGTGATGGCGACCGTCTACATATATGTAGTAACATGACCTCGTCCCGCGGCCAATAATCTTTGAACGAAAATATCTCGAAATCCATTAAAATTTTCTTAGAGCATACGATAGCGTATTACTTGTATACCAGTGCGGCGGTTCATATTGTTACGAACTGTACGCGTTACAATCACGATTATCGAATAAATTCTTTCTTTATTTATAAGAAACCGAGCCTTTCAATTAACGCCATCCCTCACCAGATAAGGTTTAATGAGGGTTGCTCTAAAGAAAAGTCTCACCGATTCCGAGCTATTTCAAGACCCAATTTGGAATGGGCAGGTATCAGAAAATTCAAACTTTGGAATTTCCGCTAACTATTTTTCCGAAATCGTGAAAATCACTAGTGAGCGGGCGAAAAATGAAATTGCTGAGAACGATGGTGATGCAAAAGCTTTGGAACGAATCTCATTTCCGTTCATTGAAAATTGTAAATTGCGAAAATTCCACGGCATTTAGCTCCTGTACTGATTGATAAAAGTTATGCAAACAAAAGCTAATTATCTCATGCTTGGCCTTTGGTGGGGTCGTTTACATGAATGACGTCACGGTTTTTCAGTGCTGTCATCACTCATGAAATCACTAATAACTCGACAAGTATGCACTTTCTCGAGTCAATGGTGTACCTTACTCCCAAATACATCCTCAAATGATGATGGGACGCACCGTTGTTGATTCAAAAAAATTAAAATTGTCGATTTCGGTCTAATGGCAGCACTGACGAAGCTTGGCGTCAATTATGTACGACTCCTTGTATTGCTACATAAATTACTCGAATACATCTGCCTGCATATTAGTTCAGAACAATGGGTTCCGATTTAGGGTGGCTGTTTTCAAAGCGATCTCTACTTACTACATTTATTAGTTGGCTCGTCGTCATTTTCAGAACTTATAATCACAAAACCTACTTCAAAAGTCCTTACCATCCATTCAGATATGATGACGAGTTATCAAGGCAACCAATATCTTCTGAATGTAATCCGTCCATTGAATTTCCATTGACCGATAAGTAAGTTTGAAGATCTAAACTCAAAATATGCAGAAAAACTTGGTTAAATGATAAGTGAGTGCCGCAATACCTCGATACAAAAAGACCCCTGTAGTTGTAAGACATGAAAGGGATAAATATAACCTCTCATTAGCCCATAACTATTCATGAAGGGTCGAAGAGAATCGAATGGAATCGGATCAGATTTTTCTAATAAATTTGTCATCTGCGTCTTCCTCTCTCAAAATTCCCGAATAATAAAATGTTTGTGTATTAGGTTGTAGTGGTGCTACAAAGCATTCATTATTATTACCCAGGCATCGTTCATAAATTGTATGTCACGCACTGAGAGGTAAGGGTATGACAAGACTATTATCAAGGCGAGAAATGGCAAAAGAATAGCTAATTTCGCGCGATACACTTTATGAATGGAGTCTCATCTGCAATCTGTCCCCTTTGTTGTTGAAAACTGACTCTAGACGTGTGAAGTGAATGAAAAAATTCGATTAACTTAATGAATTTTTTTGGCTTCTTCTTTCTGTGTGTTGAATTTTACCTTCACTTGAATTGTCGACAGAAGCACACTGAAAACATTTTAATTCCAAAAAGTTGAGACAGCGAGTTTTATGTTATTCTATTACGATGAGAATTCAAGCAAAAAATAATTAAAGTTCGTAAACTTGATACACTTGATGGTCCGCTTTTTGTTGTTGTTGTTGTTGTTGTTGTTGTTGTTGTTGTTGTTGCTGTTCTCATTTTCAATCTCACTCGTTCAAAAATTTTGTATAGCAGCGAAAGATAGACGGATGAAGAGGAACACCCCATAGCTCGGCTAAACCCATCTCGTGAACCGTCCGTCGCTTAAACTTATTCACATTAATTTCATAAACATTCTTCTTTCATTAATGGAGAAAAATTTAATTATCATACTAATTTCAACTACAAAGCGAAACCATTTGCAAAAGAGTAAATACTAAAAACGAAACTTTTCCATATTCAGAGCAATGTATTTTAAAATAGATTTTTCGTTTTATTCAAAGAAATTGTACGGCGTAAAGGAAAATGGGAAATTTTTTATTTTTCGTAGTTTTTATTTTGCACAGTCCTGGACATGAAGAGTGCTTGTTACGTATTTCTTCATTATGCTATGCTGCCAGCACAGCTCATCAACACAAGTGTTTCATTTTAGTTTCCATGTTCTTACACACATTTTGTTCGGCTTCAGATTTACTTCAATCCCTCTCAAAGGAGATGTAAATTGACTGAGTATAAGTTAGCGTTTTTTGATGTGTTTTCATTTTTGTAGATTTGTTTATTTTAAATGAAAATGGTCGGGTGCACTGTGCTCCGTATGGCATGTGGGAAGAACGTATTGCTTATCAAGCAAATTGAATTATGATAAAAGTTTGATCAATGTTCAGAACACGGTATCGCTCCGAACAATCTTTCTTGCTTTCTTATGCTTCAAGTTGAAGCCTTCCAACTATACCTTAACTATAAATAGTTTTATCGAATTTTGGCCAATTGTTGACTTCTGGTGAATTGCTATGACTAAAAGTTAGTAGGGGAAGGCTCGTTTTTTGAAAATACTAATCAAGATCCGTGTCAAACGACCGACTAAGTCAAAGTAAAGGGAACATCCGTCCATCTCGAGTATCACGATATTACGTAAATACGAAATGCCTATGACTCGCGTTATTTAATAGTGTGGCGTCGTAGGCTTCATTGAATATCGACAATGAGCTTTTCCGGTGTTGTGATGATGACGGACGTTATGAAAAAAGTGTCGAAAAACATTTTTTTCCGTATTCGAATCGATCCATTAAAATGTGTCTTGACACGAAAAATCATTACGGGCCATTAACAAGCCCTTTCCATAAAGGTCAATTAACCTCTTTTCAAAGAAAAATACTATCTTGACTCGTCGCTGACTATTCATTAGCAAATAAAATGCGAAATCGAATGAACAAAAAAAAACAACAACAACCAACCAACCGCCCCCCCACACTCGACTGGTGAATTTTTATTTTTGATATATCGTCCCAGTACAACGGAACACAGAAAAAAGCATCCATTTAGCCCTTCTCTCCATACTGTTTAATATTGGAACGGAATTTCGTATCTGTGCTTTACACAAAACATTAAAATTCCAACTGATCGATCAATAAATCAGGCCAGTAGATTGGCTCTCGTTTGAATACACACTTACGCGACTATATAGCGGAGAAGTATAGAATGATATTATATTGTATTGACGAAGAAAAATAAATATAAAAATATGCCCGCTGTTGTATATACGACGACGGAGCCTTATAGACAAGCCATTAGTTGGGTATTTACCAATTTTTTTCTCTCTCTTTTTTTTCAAACTGAAAACAGGCTGTTGTGCTGCCACCGTTAGCTAAATGGCCATATGAAAATGGATTCACATTTACAACATGGTTTCGATTGGATCCCATCAATTCTGTAAATATTGAACGAGAAAAGCCGTATCTTTATTGGTGAGTAATTATGATTCGCTTTTGCTAAAGAAATGAAAGAACGGAAATTTTTTATATTCAAAATTCCAAGAAATTTCTTGAAAATTTGAACTATAAAAGTAAGTCAAAGAAGGAAATATGTTCATATAACGGGTTGTTTGGGTGTATAAAGATCAAATAAAATGTTTTCAATAA
>JANTFA010134336.1:0-13161 GCA_026413405.1 Phytosciara flavipes
TTTTGTCTAAGGTAAGTTTAAACTAAATTATTTTTTGATACAAAATATATTTCGATATGATTGCAATTTTATGGATAACAAACCAGACAAAAGGAGAAGAACGCGGAGATCGTAGGTGGATTTTTATTTTGAATTTCCGATATGTGTTAGTATACTCTTGTGAACAAAAATTTGATCAATAGACTACTTCGCGGAATGAAACGCACTCACTAGCTGTGAATGCAACAAATCTCTGACGGTGTGACATAAATCTGTTTCTTCACACACGCATAATGAAAGTAGAGGCAAGGTATCAATAAGAAGCCAAGGTTGTTTACAACAGGCTAAGACACCTCTGAGATGATCACGAAGGCGGTGGCACTTCTAGTGGTGACATCTGCGCTTTTAAAATTTTGCATGACAATTCCAACTCAACAAAAAAATTTTTTTTTCTTCAAGTTGACTTTGCACACCATCTGTAATGAGTGCGTTCTCAATTTTCTGTGCCACCCGGCCTCGTGGGTGTCTTAACCTGTTGTAAACAACCTTGGTACGAACCAGGGGAAATTACAGATTTTGCATTTTTGTAGCATCAAACTTACTCATCCTCGAATAATTACAAAAACGTGTGGACGTCATTATTGCACGAGCCTTTACTTACATTCTCTACTTTCATTGGTTTTTTCAAGGTTGTTTACAACAGGTTAAGACACCCACGAAGGCAGGTTGCACGCAAAATTGAGAACGCACTCATTACAGATGGTGTGCAAAGTCAACTTGAAGAAAATAAATTTGTTTTGTTGAGTTGAATCGTCATACAAAAATTTATAAGCGCAGATGTCACCACTAGAAAATTTGGGTGCCACTGCATTCGTGATCATCTCAGATGTGTCTTAACGTGTTGTAACCTTTGTTCCGCAAAGTAGACTATCAAGAGACCACGCAAATAAAATCAAAACAAATTCCTTACGTTCGTTTGATGATTTTTCTATTATTTCCTAGCGAAATAGCAGCGAAATAAAATTAAACTTCAGAGATAGGACATAAAAATGAAATTTAATTTTACCATTCAGTTATTCAACATACGAATGCATCCATGCATCCATACAACTCATACACATCATCTAACAACAAAACGGAATGTTTATGAAAATGAAATGACGACGGAAGAGGCATTGCAAAGTTCGAATGGATTTGGTGAATGTGGAAAAAAAGTTCACGAAAAAATATTTTTGATTTCATTGAGAATATCATGAAAACATATCTCCAACCGTTCTGTTTGATTCGAATTTATTTTTCTCATAAAATTTACCGGATTCGATGGAAAAGTTTTCCTTCTGAAAACCGCACTTTCGCTGCGCTTCGATAAATACGAAAATGGACATTTCGTATTTACGTAATATCATGAATTTCGTTGTAAAAACGGTAAGAACAGAAATTACGTTGACGTGAAAGGATGTTTCCTGAAGACAATAGACCTAATGTCCATATCCAAAAGTACCGGCCAAGATGAGCTACACGAAATTACGTAAATACGAAATGCCCATTTTCGTATACGTAATTCAATAGTGTGAATCGGGAACGAAAAAGGAATTCCGATATAAACTCGTTAAACCAGAAGTTTTCTTCCAAGAAACGTTTGTGTGGAAACTGAACTCGAAACCAGCCTATTGGCAAGTCATAATCGCTTTTCGATATATTTCATTCAACCGTTGCTGTTAATTATTTGATCCGACTGATTCTGTGTAAGTTCAAAATGAGTTTTCATTTTACGTTCCCAGTATTCTTTTTCCAATATTCTTTTACCGGTCTGCATGGTGTAATTAACTTCAGAAAACAAATATTTTGCTACCTTGCTAGCTATGGAAAAAAAACTCACCCGGAAGCCACTCCCGCGAAAAAAGATGTAAAGTCAGATTGGTTTGGACATTATTTATGGTTAATAACTTGCTAATAAAATGCTTCCCTTTTCGTGGAAACAAAAGTTTTAATTAAATGCATTTGAACTACATTTTCTTCCTGGAAAATCCAACGAGCAATATTTTCCTCACCAGCTGCGCTATTTATTGATACCGTTACTCTACCGGCCTATTATTAATATTTACATTTTTCGCTTTAATTTTCTCCATACTCATAAAAGCCATTCAAAAATTGTAATGCACATCGTCATCAATCGTTGTTTTTCCACGAACGAACGAACGAATGAACAAAAAAGTATTAAAAGTTCGAAAGTCCCAACACCAAACCTACTGCGAACTTAATTCACACCTCGATAAATTGAATTTAATTAATTTTCTTTGTAATCTTAAATTTTGGATAAATTACATTTCGTAGCCTAATTTTAATTTATTTAAGAATTTCATATAATTTATTCGACTAAACAATTTATGGATTTAAGTTTCTACAATAAATTACGAAGATCAAGAGAGAATTTTATAAATAAAATAGTAAGCCATAACATTAGACTTTAATAAAACAAAAAATTCTTCCTTTTTCTAACAAAAATTTCTTCGTTTTTTTTTGTATCTCCTTTCTTTGTAAAAGATTCTAACACAAAATCGACTAATTAAAACTGAGCAAAAAAAGGAGAAGAATTAAACCTAACTGATAAATTTAAACGAACACAGATACAATTATAATTGCGTACCCATTGAAATTAACGAAATTAATTAAATAGAACAAAAAAACCAACTGGAAGATAAAAACACTCATCAGATTCACACACACACAATATTGCATTTAATTATTAAGACGGAGAAATAAAGAAGAGAAACCAACATGAAAGGAGTAATCATATACCTACTTGTAAACTACTATTTTTTGTTAAAATATATTTAATAAAAAAAACTATTAAAACTGAAATGGCAGTGTTTTCATTTTCTATATCTTCAACCAAAACAGCCAGCTGAGAGAGTTAGCTATAAAATCACAACTATCGGAACTCAACACAAATGACTGATATTACAAGACTATACACCTGTACGGCAAGCATATCTAGGGTATTTTTATGGGATCTATTACTTCTTTCGATCAGAGCATTTTGGAAATATTACATTTAAATCTTTCAATTGTTTGAACAGTCAACCGGCTATATAAGAACGGACTAGCCGGAGAATTCGCATTGTTTTCGGTCGTTCTTATTGATAACAGATGTGTTTGAGAGATTAATTTATAAACGTCAAAGCACTTTTTCTTTCGCCGTAAACACTTTTATTCATTTTAATTTTATCATGAAAGGTACTCTTTTTTCCCCACCAGTAAATCACTTGAATGTCCGTAGCCGAGAGTCGATGCACCAGAAAATCACCTAAATTTACGTCCCTTGACTGTAGCCGAGAGTCGATAAACTAAAAAATCACCACGATGACTTCAGTAGTTAGTGATCTAACCATTTTTTTTATGAATAGTATTGTTTGGGCGGTAGTTAGTTTTATCAAAAGCGAAAGGTTTCTGCCACTGTTTCGATCTGAGAGAATGCAATGAGCAATCTTTATTTGTTTAAAAACATTCAAAAAATATGCCACATCTCGTCAGGCCATGGCGACAGTGGCAAAGAATGACCAAACTCTACGAGCCTAGTCATATTTTTGTGCATGTACACATCTAGCGAATCATAAATGAAAAGTGGACAAACAATCTTGAGAGTCGTACGCTTGAAAGACTTTGTTCTTTTATTTTGCATTCGTTTAAGGACCATCGATACTAGGTCACATCTTACCGATGTGTATACCGCCTTGACTTTGTATTCATTGTATGCGTTCACTACTAATAATGCTGCTATTGCGAAGACAATTCTAAGTATCTTTTTCAATTTCGAGGTGACTTAATGCGTCAATAGAAAAAACTCTGAAATTTCAATGTTCTTTCAAAAGAAGTGATCGATTCGATGTAATTAGAAATCGATCATCAATCAACATAAAATACGAACTGCACAATGATGTCAAGAACTCGGTTCGTTTCCATCTCATTAAGGGCTGTTCACTTATTACGCCACGCTATTAGGGGGGTTTGCGCAAGACTATAATATATTGTGAGGGGATCACATCGATGCAGGTCGCGGGTTACACTATGAAGACGTCAAACGTTTCATAGTAGATGGATTCCCAAATTTGACAATTTTTTAGTAGGTGAATTCTTTCTAGTGTGTAACCGCGTACCTAAAAAAATGGCGATCGAGGTGACCTCCAAACAGAATAAATGGAACTTTTTTCCATACATTTTTGGCGAAAAGTTGAATTTTTTTTTGTCTTGCAATTCCATGTGGTCAGTTAACACAACCTCCTGGAAATTGCAAGGTAATCAAAATTATACGATTTTAGTAACGTTCACACAGTAAAACGGGATTAGTGAATTCAACAGTTCCCGGGGATTAGGAAAGTCAACAATCCCCGGTGATTTGGTGTGGTGGGACGGACGGACAAACAAATCGGCCGATATACCCTTGACCTTCAGTTAAGGGAATAATAACTCTGAAAATAGAGTTTTGAAGCTGAAATCGATTGAAAACTTATTTCATTTATGTTTGGTGCGAGGGGGTGCTCACTTTTTGAGATTAACCAGAGATTAACAAGTGATTTTCAACACCAAACAGCGTAAGTCAGTTGCCAAACGTGATTAATTAATGGATTATCGTTAGTTATTATGGTTAATCCCGGTTAATCAACGTTTTAGTTTTTGGTTAATCAGAGTATTTACCCCTCGGTTTTGTGTTCTTCAAAATTTCTTTTGGAACGCAATTACACCAACATTCACAACTTAATTCATATGAAAATTTTCCACTACACTGCGTTGAGAAAATCGCTCTTGAAAATTCTGTGATTTAGGCATCGTTGAGCAACCAAATGACGTTTATCTATTCCAATTATTGTTTTCGGTCATACAATAATAATTCATTATTAACTTATATACAAGCTTTGTCTTATACAGGATAGGGAGAGATAGACGTATATCACAACTTCACTTATTAATCTGTCCCACACGGCAAGCATATCAGCAATATAATTTTCGAGTCTAATCCTTTTCAAGGTCAATGTATTTAAAAAATGCAAAATCTTTTACTTCAATTGTTTTAACATGTTTTGTGCTATAAAACAGCAATGCAATCAATGATTTTCGCTTATTTTGGTTTTCGATGTCGATAACAATTGAATGTTGTGATTTGTTTATTTGCCGTGTTGATAGAATTGGCCGCATCAAACCAAAAATCAAAACCGACCGATAACAAATGAATATAGCATTTAGTTGAAATTAATTGTTAATGTCTGTATTTTTCAGCCGTTGATTGGTTTAAGCATTATCTATTAAATACAGCAAAACCTATGCACTCACTTGTGACATGCAATTTTCTTCTGGAAATTTCACAAGGTGCATCTGATGTCAAAAAAAATTGATTATGTCATTCGAACTTCTAAGAAACCTGCACCGAAAAGCTTTCCAATGAGACCAAACATTTTGTAATGACTCGATGAATACACCAATGTAGAGTAAATCTTGAAGCTCGAGTTCCACTACTCAAATAAATCCGCACTCAAGACGAATTTGCTACTTAAATTTGTTAAAAAGTTTTTCTAAGCAATTTGTTATACCAAGTATTCTGCTTATTTGTATCTATGCGACTCTTTCCATGACATGTCCTGTAATGAACGAAATCGGGTCGGGTACTAGCTTGGAATCGGTGAGACTTTACTTAAAGCATTTGTCATGGAACCTTCTCTGGTAGACCAGTGAACCGCTTTCGAATAAATCAAACATGTTCCTAGAGAATATCATTGAATTTCAAGATACTTTGTTAGTCACTGGACAAGGTCATGGATTGCTACATATACGCACTTGTGCTCATCAGAGCCAAAAAAAATTGAAATGCTTTCGATGTTTTCGGAAACTTTAATATTGCAGAATTTAGCTTTAATTCGATCGAATCCGGCTCAATTATGAAAGCCATTCAAGTCGAATACCGTAAATGGGAATGCTTTCAATTTCATCCGGTGTAGAAGTTGGTTTTCTTTAATCCGCTACAAATATATCCCAATTCAATTCACAATTCCATTAAAATATTAAACTTTTTTTTAATGCGACTTTACCCATCGTTATCGCAATCCGAATATACCTTAACGACCCATAAACCGCAAGCAATAATTTCACAAACATTCATTCCACATAAACATCCATCAGAAGAAGAGAAAATGCTCATAAAATAAGTAACATTCCCGGTCGAAATTGGTTGGTTCGTTTTTATGAATGCTTTTCATATAAAACCAACGAACAGACACACACACGCATACACAAACAGCCGACCGACCGAAGCCACACCGCACAAGATTACGGAATAAATTTGAAAATGATAACTTTTCTATCATGCGAAAATCTGGAAGAATTTTTTCTTTCCATTCAAAAGATAAATTTCCGCCAAAAGCTTTATAATTTGCGATAATCTTTCAAAATAATAAAAAATTTCAAACACACACACAATGCAAGTCATTTGAACAAAGAAAAAAACTCATTCAGCCGTTGTGTGATGTTTCTTTTTGGTGGCTTTGGTTAGCTTAATCCTCCAGATCTAAATTCTGCTGAAGGAAGACGATTTTTTTCCATCTAGTTGAAAAGTTAAATGAAAAAAAAAGAGATTTTATCTCCACCGCAAATGGGAGCATTGTGTGAGTGTGTTTAAAATCTCCATAAAATGCTTTTAGCCATCTGGTAATTAAGCAACGTTGATAAAGCTTCTCGTTTATTACAGGATACCGTACTCACCACCATTTAACGTCTTCATTTTTTACATTCTTTTTTTGAATAAAAATCCAGTTGTGTCATCAATTCCTCTTCTTTATTTCATTTTCAATTTTGATCAATAAATACCACCACCGACCGACGATCGACCAGATTACACGCTGAGGTGAAAGCCATTGATAAACGGACAGAAAGAAAAAAGAAACGACCGCAATAAAACAAGCGTTTTTTATGCCATTTTCATTTTAGTCACACAGTCTGGGTCTGAGAGAGTGAGAGAGGAAGAGCGGAAAAATAAACGACAAAAATGTTGTGATGATTACACTAAGTGTTTGTCAATTTCCTTCCGCAGTTCCTCAAAGCTACTAAAATCTCGTTGTCTGTTTTTCCATAACTTTCCGTTTTTATTGCCGATAAAAATAACATTTTTTGCTGTGGTGTTCGTCGATTAACAACTTCCGTTACCAATTGCTTTTAGACTTGACAATCACATTACAGCTTTTTGTTTGCGTTCTACATACACAAATTGATTGGGATGTGACCTGACAGAACTCTTGTTTCCTAACTTGCTTGGTACATACATTAGGGATGAATTACTTACCTCGTGATGGTCAAATTGATGATTATGATGGTGGTTTCTATAACGCCATAATAGAAAAAGTAGCCCATTGTTTCAATTACTATCCTTAGTAAGGATTCATTACTCATTGGTATTACCAACGAAAAAAAGGTTGGTAACAGACACCCGTACGCCGAGGTACAAGTATCTAATGCTGTGACTCTGACGTTTGCAACACGTCGAATTCGAATCCCTGAGTAAGGGGAACCCTTTGTGATCGTCCAGAGATTTCAAACCAGCAATAATAAATGTCGATTCTGTGGACTTGAGTAAAACGAAACCAATCTTGATGGGATTTTTTTCCAGATTTGTATTCAAAAACGATAAATTTAAGTTTCAAAATGAGTAAAATCGGTCGACCGGATCCAGAGATATGGTAAAAACGGTGCTACTTTTGAGGTCTAGTCGAGGTTTATCGCATTTATTACCGGCGGTATTGCTCGCAGAAAGTTCATAAAAGTTTGCCAAAATCGGATCTAGGGCCCTTAGAGTGGGCCTAATTTTAGCTACTCGGCCATACAGTGAAGATAGAGTTTTCTGTAGATATATCGAGTGAATTTCATCTGATTTTCACGAATTTTTATTTGTTTCAAATGTTATGACAACCGTAACCAGACCATTTCGTCAGAGGGAGTGCGACTAACAAAAAATGTTAGAGTTGTGGGGGCGCTAGAAGGGGCAGAAGAAACTGTGTAAAATTTTGCTTCGTCGTATGTAAACTTCGAAATGGTAGCTGCGTTCATAACGGTAAGAAACGAAAGTAACTTCATCACTGCAACCTCTGAATAACATCGTTGGACAGACATTTCATTATGTTCATGGAGTGCATTTTGCAAACAACAATTCCATTCTTCTAAAGGTAATATTTCTGTGTAAAGTGAACTCATCTATGCCGTGCAATTGTGAATCGAGACGCGAAATTGCAGCGGAATGAACTAGATTGGTGTAAATAATAACTGAGACAAAAACGGTAGTTTCCACTTTATTCTCATGCTATTTAAGCCTTTCGGCAGAAAATTATGAATTCCATGTCGGACAGGAAAAAAGAAACGGATTCCAGTTGTTGTTGCAGAGTGAACAACGTTGGCGGAAAAACAAATAAAAATTGAAAATTTCTTCTCGGAAAAGGAAAACTTAATCGATTTTCAGTTTAAGTTTTTATTTTACTCCGTCTATGCCGTTCTTGGTACATATCTAGGCGGGATACCCATTCTAGACGGTAATTTTTCATTTTACCTCCATTGAGATATCAATTTCATTTTGCATAAAAATTCTTCGAACATAAATTATGTAAAAATTTCGTTTACATAAAATTTCAATTCAAAATAAAAACTCTCGTCGTCGTTCGTTGTCGTCGTCGGCTATATTGCAACTAGCTTGGGTATACTTCCATATAACTACATTGTGCAGTTACACGGTAATGATAATGGTGCATACATAACGACTATTGCATAAAGGAGCACAAAGTAAAGAGTCCAGGAATGTCGTTGATATATATTCCTCCTTCATATCCATGGCTCCCCGTACGAGGCCATGCACGATCTATAAATATTTCACATTTTTCTGTCGATATACACAGAGTCATATTACACACATAAATATGATAGTCAATAATAACGAGGAATCACAAAAATGTTGTGTATGAGGAACACAGTCTGGTTATGCAAGCCACTTTTATTTCGTTTCTGTTCTATTCATTCCGATAAAACCGTAACCCATAGCATGACGAAATTTTTTTTATTCCTTTTTTATTTCGGGATTTGCATGCACTTTCCGTTTTAGATGGAAATGGTGAACTTACGAACGAAAGTCTGCATACCACTCATATTGTGGGATGTCTGGTGTTGCACGAAAAAGCCATTTCCTATTTTATTGCTTGTACTTTTGTACCAAATATATTGCGAACGAATTTGTTTCTATTACTTGGATTAGGAAATTTTTTGTTTTTTTACACCTGTGTCAAATTCGAGGAACCATGTGTATCATCGCGAGAGAATGTAACAGAGATTTTCGCTAATGAAACGTTGTTTGATGATCGATTGAGTAGAGATTTTAAGCCGTTTTTCTCATTCTTCTTCTTCTCGACAGCCATTAAATCCACTGCTGAATGTAGGTCTTCTCTTTCTCCTCCCATTCTGATCCGCTGCTTGTACGATTGAGTTTGTCCATCGCTCGGTACCTCGTTCTGAGTGTCGTTTTCCATTCATGATGGTTTGTGTCCAGCGTTCGACTGCCGTTCTCGGGATGTGTCCCACCCAGTTCTATTTCAAAGACGCCATTCTTTCCATGACATCAACAACTCTTGTTTGCTGTCGAATCCATTGGTTTGTTTTTTGTCTGTTAGCGAAACTCCAATCATACTTTGCTTCATGGCTCTTTGCGTAACTCTCAGATTGTTTTCAAATGATTTGGCCAATGTTAGAGTTTGCGCACCATATGTGATCACACGGTAAGGACACTTTACGTTTGAAGCTGTTATTCATTCATCTTTCAAAGATTAGCCTGAGTTTTCCGAATGCTGTCACTCCTACTTCAGCAGTTTGATTGTCGATTCCTAACTTCAACTTGTGATTCAAGGTGAAGTGTCGCCCCTTTCTATGATGTTATCTCCCATCTTAATGTCTCTGTACTCGTTGATATTTGTCACGACTCTTTTGTCTTAGATAAATTCAGGCTCAGATTTAATTCTAATTTTTTAAAATTCCTAGCTTCCTAGATGACACTGTCACTGTGACAGTAAGTCAACAATTCTCAATACCACCAGTTAATGGTTATTACACATTCTCAACTAGCTATACCTAGCTTATCAAATCGTATGGAAAACGAATATGGTGCGTACACCACTCACATTGTGTGACACGGACATTAGATTTCGATGAACGGCCCAGTCATTTCATCTTCTACTTCTTTTGATTCGATTGCATAGCGCTCGGCAAAAAATCTATTACTTCGATTATTGTAACAAACATTATTCTTCAAAAGCGCTCATTAGCCAAAGCATATCGTTCATTTTTGTCGTAATTGTCTGTAACAAATGATCTTGAAAATCTCAATAAATCATCATCTCCCTCGATCAGAATCCAAAGTAATGTAAAATATGGGCGTTGTCCCTCTTACGTTCCGTCTACAACCAGCAGCAAAACAACAATTTTAATTTCCACATTGTCCCTGAGGCACACAAATAATCACTTCAGCAGTTTCATTGAATTGTTAAACACCCCTTCCACCCTAGAACAACAGAGGACTCCTCAGTTTCTTTGTTGTGTCAGACGACCCCTCTCTTTCTACTGCGAACGTGATTTATGGGTGTCCCATTACATTGAATGCGATTAGACGAATGATGCTTTCATAACAACTTGACTGGACGATATCTACACCATACCGCAATGTCTGAAGCTATCTTTCAAAGAACATATTTCAAATGAAACTACTTAAAGAAATTGAATTTTTTCGGTGAATGGCTTTTACTCGCAGGGACTATTTATTGCGTGCATTCAATTCAATCACAGCTTTGTTGCTCTGCATAAAATTACCATTTCTATTCTAATCATATCGAGGATAAGCCATTAAAGGAGACGTTATAAATTCTATTGAATTCAATTACCCAAATATGTTTTTATGTTCACCATTATCCGGCACCTTTGCGGTTACATTTTTACCTTAACAAAAAAAACGACCGAACAGCGTGTTTAACTTTGTCACCCCCCCCTGAAAAAAATAACGTTCAAATCTCTTTTGGCACATTTTCGTAACGTATGTTTTCATGTGTTTATAGTGCGTTGAAATAACAACAACAACAGCAGCAGCACACAAAAAAGGAAAATTTTCCGTTTCGAGCTAAATGTTATGGTTCGGCACATGCCATGCATGTATTGTAGAATTTGCTTCTGTGACAAACCTTTGAAAAAAGTGACCTTTAAACATATCTCCTTATAATATCAAGAACTTAATATGTAGGAAGCACGTGCTGGTACACGTGCGAAAGGACAATAACATTTTCGGTTTTTCTCCTGGAAGCAAAGAAAATCTGGAATTACTATGGCCGTCATTTCGTTCTTATAGAAACTAGACCGGAAGCCTAGGATCTAACAAATGAGTTTGTATACACGAAATATCGTTGAAATAGTGATGTTATACCCTATGAACTACAGATGCTATCGATGGACCAAACAGAAGTTTTGTTACAGATCAACATCCTCAAAAATGACAGATCGAAAAGGATCTATGGAAATATCCGCCCTCGCCATATTCTTCAATTTGAATTTATCAATGACCACTTCCTGTGAGCCGAAAATGAAAACTCACAACAGTCGTCTTTCATAGTTATGATGATGCAACGACCTGAACATTGGTTAATCTCCAATGAATTTAATGCTAACTGCACTCGTTCTTGCTTAGTGACTTGTCTGGACTGGAATTTAAAGTAATTTGGGTAATTTATATAGTACAGTCACCCAATCATAAACTTGTGCTGATTGTCCTCAGCTGGCCCAGTTTTTGCATAGCAAACGAAATTAGAACAACTCTCTTTTCTCTTTTATGCCATTATAACGCGTTGTGTGCACGTGGATGCAGTACAGTGTCACCAAAGAATTGAGTTCTTATTGCTTACCATGCAAAAAGTGTGTGTTGATAGGCCAGCTGGTAAACGAACAGTCGAAACAATCTTATGATTGGGTGACTGTAAGTTCAGACTCACACCCCTCACGAAAAAATGTTTTTTGCTATATGCAGCGGTTAATTTAGTCTTTGTGTTTATGGTTTATTTGTGTTCAATTTACAGTTGTGGTTTATCGAATGAAAACCTAAATTCACGTCGTAAGTGCGCCAAAAATATTTGAATTTTCAACTCAGTTTTGATCAGTTTACCGCTGCCACCATATAAAAACTGTGCGTCAAAAGAAATATTTTTGCGTTCGTTTTTGAATCTAAAGCCCACTTACGGTGTGAATTCTTATACATGTCATTCCTACTCCCGTGAACGTATCTAACAAAACATCAGAAAATCTAGTTCTTCTTTTGTTAAGAAATTACAAAATTACAGAGCACAAACAACTATCAATCGAGTGGAGGTAAGTTGTCACTTTTCTTTGTCTGTATTTCGTGCTTTTTTTCAGTGTCTGAAAAGTTCGGAAAACGTAGTCTCACGGCCTCAAATCAATTGTCATTTGCGACGTGAGGCTACGTTTTTCGAACTTTTGAGACTTCTTTTTCACCCGGGCATATTTCATACCATTTTTACTTTGTCAATAGTGGAGACCAGAGTGCTGACAAAGTCTTTCAACAATCCAGTGCTAACAGACGCACACAGACTTATTTCAAACTGCTGAAGGCCAGTTGACCAATTGCTACATATCCTGGGATTGTACATTTGTGTCTCGACCAGTGTCTGTCAAAGTCGTCGGCTCTCGATCTACATGTTAATTAAAACTTGAAGTTTTCCGACAGTGAAAATAATCGATAAACGAGGAGTTAACGCTTGTTAGGCCATTTCTGACGGTGATAATCGGTTTTTTTATGTACAATATCTCGCCGGATTCCTTGCAAACAAGCGATGAATTCCTTCCGTAATGTTCACAGTTAATAATACAGCAAAATCTCATTTTTATTTTCGTGTGTGGTATACAAATGCCCGATGAAAACATGTGTGTGTGTGTTCATGTACGAAAGGAAATTGGTTTTGAAATGTAAAAGGAAGACATAAGTTACCACCCCGAGGCAATTAATTTAGAAGAGATGTGGGATATAGATACGAACTTTGAAAATTGATTACATTGTTTTCGATAAGTGTGGTTTAAATGAAGAAAAATCTAATATTTCAGAGCGTCCAGAGCTGT
>JANTFA010134347.1:0-13158 GCA_026413405.1 Phytosciara flavipes
TTTTGTATGGCAGAGGTGTGACACCGTTTATCTGAAAAAATGGCGGATGGCATAACCTCCTTAGTGTATAGCCTTGGCCGTGAGTTGACCCGAATTTTTTTCCTTTTTGGCGGAAGGTTGGTAGTACTGAGTCAGTACGCTATGACTGAGTTGTAAGTGTCTGTAATACAAAACGTCGTTACGATTATGAAATGGGAAACGCGGAATAAATGAATTAATTGTGGCAAACCTGAATCACGGACACTTCCTTTATATGGATTTTCCAATGGGAACGAAGGGTGTGCCAATGAAAGTGTCAGAAGTTCAAAAAACTGTTCGACACTTTCGTTCAATTGATTGATTTTCCATCGAATAATTGTTTTCTTCCTTCGACCCGGCTATAGATACTGCGAAAAAAGGAGAAATGTCCTACTAGTACATGTTCACGAGGGTTACGAGAAAGATTGCTGGGACTACACGGAATAGATAAAAGAAATGGAATGTTTGTTTATTGAGGTGATTGAAAATCACAATAAATTATTAATTATTCTAAAATCAAGAAAATTCAAATAAAAAAAAAGGAAAAACAACCCAACCAACCAACCAGGCAAGCGTATATATATGTAATTATAGACACCCTTGATCATCGTTTTTTTTTCTTCTTTCTTTTTTTTCTAATTGAAATTTAAAAAAAAACTCATTTTACAATTTATTGATTGATTTATTAATTAGGTTTTTGATTTATGAAAACGAACAGAGACACACACACTAATTTCAATAATAAAACAGAAATAATTAATTTGATCTTAACTGTCGAGTTTCATTTCGTGGCCAATAACTCTCCCTCGATAATATTCACATCGGAACAGCCGAATATAAAGGAGGCAGTACTACCAATGGGAATGGACGATTGGAGTTGATGCTTCAGGGCCGAAAGTGAGGGCAATTTCGGATTCTTTCTCAAGTTTTGTGCCCCTTACATCAAAACTTACACGTGTAGCTGCTTCGGACGATTGATTTGAGGTATTTTCGCTTGGAGCCCTCACTTCGTTCGGACAACAACTCACGAAATTGCTTAAAATCAATCGTCCTAAGCAGCTACACCAACAAATAACTATTTTTCTAATCGACGTGAACAATATTAGGAAATCACTTTCTTATCCTTGAAGCGAATAGAGAGGATGCTACGGCAAATACAACTGGGAAGTCATCCGCACTCCATCCAAACTTGGTGTACGTATGAAACAGAGGAGGTTAGCGGACGTTAGCACCTTTCTTGATGGAGATGGCGCCTCGAAGTCAATGCCGTCTGCTTCATATCGTCCATTAATTCTTCTAAAAATTCGGGCCAACATTTCATTCAAAATTTTAATCAACTCGAAAGTATGTCAATGGTTTCCTGTAACCGTGATACACTAGACAACACTGTTCGAATCGTTCGATTAGCTAATTAGTCAAGCGTACGAATCGTAACATCCGGTGCGCGGTAATATCGAATCGAAATACGGAATCAGCAGGTAACATAACGGGAACGCGTTCGAGGAATGAGTGGCAGATACGGTCGTTTCGTGAAGTTTTTTTTTAAATGAAAACAACAGCAGCACCGCAGCTAAAGACAACCTGTTGACCAGTGTTGGAAGCGTCAGAAGCGTTCATGCAAAGGCTGTACACTGTGCGAAAGTAACACTAATCAGATCATAAGCTGAGACACATGACGATTTTGCACATCATCTATCTTGATGATTATCGTTACCGTGATGATGTTTGTTTATTTAATAAATCAGAAGTGTTGTGTCGCCATTCTTCCGGAAAAAAGCGCGGATGGAACTACCTCCTCAACAATATATAGCCCTGGATCCACGTCCTGTCGGCAAAGACTGATTTCACTAAGGCCATCTGAGGCTAAATCTAAAGATCCTCTGTTTCTTTTCGCACTCACTCATACTCACCACAGAGAAATTAAAAATGTAGCGTACGCTTTGGTCTGCTTTGCTTCGTCCCTGAAAGACAAAGTGAACACTATATGACCTTGACCGTTAGTTGAACGATGCACAAAATGAAGCATAGCCAATTCACATTAGAAAGTTGTTTAATGAACAAAAAAATTGCGCACAGACAATATCACTGGTACTAATTTCTTATGATAAATCTATCTCGTATACCGCCCTAACAATTTTCCACAGCTGAACGAATCGTTTACTGAAATCGTCTGAATGAGAAATTAAATAAAATATTCTCTTGTCGTACCATCGCCGAAACTTATATAGACTTTCCACATCCAACACTGCATTTTTGCTGAAATTTCTCAAAAAGTAGTCCTCATCACCTCTACCATCATGGAAATCAATGCTTCTCCACAAATACTTTTTATTGACGAGTTGAATGGGTTCAGGTTTCCGCCAAAAATAGTTCGAATTCGAATTAATGTGCAGTCGAACGATTCCTGTCATGAACACATCATCATGAGTGCAAACCCTTCCCGGATATGAATTTCGAATTTCATTTAAAATTCTATCAATCACTTGAATCGATGTGATCCAGCCGAATCCTTCGCAATGTTCTGGAAAAATGCCGTCCGGAAAGTCTACGGGTGAGGCGTAATACTGACTTTTTTTATCATTGACTGTCGTCTCATCTTTGTCCACACAGCACCAAATGTTTGGTGATATGACTTTAGTAGATGACCATGATTCCAATTCCTTTGTTAGTTCGTACACGTTGATGAATGTGTCATCGTCCGTCTTAACCAGAATCTGAGCCTCTCGACAAGAAGTAGTTAGCCACTCGAATGCCATGATGGCCTTGAGTGTCAGATTTCTATAGGCATCAACAAAATCACCCACGACAATGTCACCAAACCGATTTCTCTCCTCTTGCAGTTGGTGTTCGTCGGTCAAAGCACTTCCAGGCGCATCCGAATTTCCCAACATGAAAACGACATCTAAAATGCGCACATTATATGCCCATCGAACAGTGGCATATGTCTCACGGATAACTCTTCTCCTCTCGAAATGATTCCGCCCTGAATGCACGATAATGACTACAGTTTTTTGATCCTTATTGCCTTCTGCATATGAATAGCACAGGTTTTGGTTCGCGAAAGTTATGTTCGTTTTTGGACGTTGAGGGACGGTGCCCTTGAATTTAGCAGTGATGAATATGAACGCCTACGATGAGTGAACTTTGTATACCAACAAAATAGAATAGAGAAATCGAGAATTTACCAATGTACTGATGATCACCACTCTCCAGTTCACTGATTTTATTTCAAGGAACCGTAGATGTAGAACCGGCCATGTAGTATTCTTCATTTATACGTTTGCTCCTAAGATGAAACAGCAGTTCGTCTAGCACCTTATAGCAGTTACTAAATCGTTCAGATATTCATATGCGTTAGTGTCGAAACTTTATGCTTAAAATTGGAATATGAATCGGATATTCATTCGGTACGAATCAAAATAAAGTGTGCGACAAAACAAATGGTCGATCTAAGTTGTATGCAAAAGGCTGGAATTTCGTCATCTACAAATTCTACATGATCAATTTTACAAGAAATCCACAATACGAACACGTTATAAGCTCTGCCATGTTCAACACTTTTATGCCATAAACACACGTTAAAATACAACGATGATTTTTTTGGATGATAGGTTGTTAGCATCCAGATTCTAGTTTAAAATTGTCAAAAGAAATCTAAAAAAAAGTTGCGGGGTACGTTGTAGAAAACTCGTTATTAGACATTCAAATTTATGAAAATAGAGAAGACGTTACATGGTTAAGCAAGAACTGCTTTTCAGTATCGACACAATACCTGTGAGTTAGTAACTCTATTTGGATTGCACCGTGTCTGGTGTAATGTGTTTTTTTATCATTAATTATTCGTCTGACATCTGTTTAATGTTTGATCTTTTTAATGTCGAAACGTCCATCACAACAATTGAAGTGAAATATCTTATGCCAACAACAAAATTATACCGCTTGCCGTCTGCGAAATGATCTCATTTCAAACGGGAGGTTCACGTACGCATAATGAGATCAATCCAATTAAAGTCACTTCCTTTAACGTAACTTTGTTGTTTTGTCTTGACTAAAATTTGAAGAAAAAAAGGAAACAGAAAAGACGGGACAAGGGCGGGGAACAAGCCATATATCGCCCTTAGCGTCCGGCTCGAGTTTCGATTGTTACAAACGGCATATTAAACCTAAAACTTTGTGCGGAACTAACAAATTTATTACATTTTGTAAAGGATGATTCAAAATGCAGATTAGTCATAATCTTATCAACATGAGGCAAAACCGGACCGCTTGCAAAGAACTTCTTTTTTTTTTAGAACGAAAGCACATTCAACAAAAATTGTCTCCAGTCCACCCAAAAGTTTTTTGATATTTGGACATCTTGATGAACAGGTTCTATCAGCAAAAGGTAATATTTTTTCACATAAATAGGTACAAGACGCGAAGCTTTCGCGATAAAACTCGAGGAAAGTTCGTTAACCTTTTAACTACTACGATTATGTATTTATATACTTTGGGTTAACGACACCTCGGACTATTTTTTGTTTTCGAACGATCCACATCGATGAATGCAAGGCCCATTTTGATTGCATAAACCTCCGAATATTTCTGATGTTCATGCTAGTAAGCAGTGCTATGGCTTTATTTCATATCATTGCTTGTGTTGTGTAGCGTTCTATAATCCAGGAACCTTGATGGACTCAAATTGCTGTAAAAACACATTATTGAAAATACCAATCACGCACCGCATTCTTGTGCTACTTTCTGAGAAGTAGAGGCATTGTGGTATATGTGTCGTTGTGCATGCAGTATTGTTTTGCTAAGGGCGTGATTTTACAATTGACCCCAGTGCCAGTATAAAAGGCTTTTGGCACCAGGATGCTAATAGCCTAAAATACACTATCCCAGCAAAAACCTCCTTCAGAGAAAAGTGTGGCGCCACCCCTTTTGTAACTTCTAAAATAAATGATATCGCTCGGGGTGTCGCTTTCGCCTTCGATACACGGATAGTTGACTTCTCGTAAAAAATGTTTTTTTTTTAGAAAAAGAAAAGTAGCGTCACTCAAACGGCAGGTGACTCTGACGATCTCGTTTTTAAAGGAATCGATCAAATGTAGAAGAGAACGAGAATCGAATCATCTGAATTTGTGGGACGCTTTTTTTCTATGAAAAAACATTCACACTCAACTCTTCGCGTATCGAAGCTGAAAGTGACACCCCGAGCGATATCATTCATTTCAGAAGTTACAAAAGGGGTAGCGCCACACCTTTCTCTTGACGAGGTTTTTGTTGGGACATCATTAATTTTTAATGATTTTGGGGTTCCGCAAATTTAGAAACCACCAAGGAGCAGGTTACTCATGTCTGAATGTTGAAAATAACCAAAATCCATCGAAAACACTGAAGTTGGAAAATGCTAGAGGAACTAACAAAAATCCCAAAATCTTGAAACCACCACCGAGGTAGGTTGCTTATGTCTAGAACAACCCAAATACAGCGAAGAACCCGATGGAAGTTGAAAAATACCAAAGAAGCCACCTGCAATCCCAAAATTTAAGAACCAAAATACCTCATCCACACCTAAAAGAAAAACATTACGAAATTTGATGCTTGAATACTTCCCGCTCCTATTTGAATTTTATTTAAATTCTCCATTATTCATTCAACAGATGGCTAGAATGACTCACGGTGGGCTCTAAAAAAATTTAGTTAAAAGTGTTAAAATGTTATTGCTGTAGGCCCTGATTTTTGAGTTAACCAATTTTTTGTGGGGCAGAGGCGACCAACTCGCAAGTTGAAGTTAAAGTGTCAGTTTTTGGGAGCAATACGAATCGCATTTACTTTATGAAACTCGAGGTGTTACTCACTCGGCAAAATTTTGTGACACCAATTACCTATTTTCCGAGCATTTGCTCTCGCCAATTCCTTTTTTATATGACAATTCCTTGCCATTTCCTCTTGAAGTGTGACAACATTTCTTTCAGCCAGTAACCTCTCGATGAAACTACATCCTCATATGAAAGTATCGAGGAAATTCTACTAGTATTCTCATGGCTTGTATGACATCGACGATCGAATTGCTCGTAATTGTCAGAGACAAATCCACATTGGTGCCAATGGATTTTTGGGAGCACAATCTTGGCAAGACATGGTTGATCTTATGGAACGGTAGAAGAAAGCTTTCGCGGAACGATTGTGGCATTGGGTTAACATTCTTCATCAGAAAAGAACACAGAAAAGTGATTCCAATTGATCCGACTGACTTTGGCGTCTTCATAGGCCCTGCTTGCAACTTCCCACAGCTCGTTTTCCTTTAGAAGCTCACAAAAGTTTTGTGACTCTTCGTCAATACGTTTTCATAATCTCCATAAGAATATACCATTCGAATTTGCTTAATATTCCATTTAGGATGATACATACCTACCTTTTTTTGGAATTATTTTTAGCTTGTCTCGGCCCTTCTATTTAAAATTCATCATTTCAAGTGTTTTGAATTTATCGAATAAATAATGCAAATGTTTATCGACACGTACAACCTCATGTGAAATGGGACTAAAGATTATGCGATTGGTTGGTTATGGTTACTTGTATGCAACAATTTGTAATTTCATTCAGACATAAAGTTAACAATCTCTGAGTCACTTATGGAGTCAATTCAAAGCTGAAACTGATACATTAGTCGTAGGACCCCCCCTCCCGCAGGCATCGTGATCACTTTATATGACCCCTTGACCGTTAGTTGAACCATGTACAAAATAAAGCATAGCCAATTCACATTAGAAAGTTGTTTAATGAACAAAAAAATTGCGCACAGACAATATCACTGGCACTAATTTCTTATGATAAATCTATCTCGTATACCGCCCTAACAATTTTCCACAGTTGAACGAACTGTTTACTGAAATCATCTGTATGAGAAATTAAATGGAAAATTCTCTTGTCGTACCATCGTCGAAACTTATATAGACTTTCCATGTCCAATGTTGCGTTTTTGATGAAATTTCTCAGAAAATAGTCCTCATCACCTCTACCATCTTGGAAATCATTGCTTCTCCACAAATACTTTTCATTGACAAGTTGAATGGGTTCAGGTTGTCGCCAAAAATGGTTCGAATTCGAATTAATGTGCAGTCGAACGATTCCTGTCATGAACACATCATCATGAGTGCAAACCCTTCCCGGATATGAATTTCGAATTTCATTTAAAATTCTATCAATCACTTGAATCGATGTGATCCAGCCGAATCCTTCGCAATGTTCTGGAAAAATGCCGTCCGGAAAGTCTACGGGTGAGGCGTAATACTGACTTTTTTTATCATTGACTGTCGTCTCATCTTTGTCCACACAGCACCAAATGTTTGGTGATATGACTTTAGTAGATGACCATGATTCCAATTCCTTTGTTAGTTCGTACACGTTGATGAATGTGTCATCGTCCGTCTTAACCAGAATCTGAGCCTCTCGACAAGAAGTAGTTAGCCACTCGAATGCCATGATGGCCTTGAGTGTCAGATTTCTATAGGCATCAACAAAATCACCCACGACAATGTCACCAAACCGATTTCTCTCCTCTTGCAGTTGGTGTTCGTCGGTCAAAGCACTTCCAGGCGCATCCGAATTTCCCAACATGAAAACGACATCTAAAATGCGCACATTATATGCCCATCGAACAGTGGCATATGTCTCACGGATAACTCTTCTCCTCTCGAAATGATTCCGCCCTGAATGCACGATAATGACTACAGTTTTTTGATCCTTATTGCCTTCTGCATATGAATAGCACAGGTTTTGGTTCGCGAAAGTTATGTTCGTTTTTGGACGTTGAGGGACGGTACCCATGAATTTAGCAGTGATGAATATGAACGCCTACGGTGAGTGTTTTGAGTATTATGAACATCGTCAATAAATAAAACGAATTTACCAATAGACTGATGATCATCACCCTCCAGTTCACTAATTTTATTTCAATGAACCGTCGAAACAAAACCTTAACGCTTGACGGCGATGTTTTAATTTTCATTTATACGTTTGCTCTTAAGACGAAACAGAAGTGAACTGCTCTTATCGTTCATTCGTGTAAAGGCGAATGTTTCATACGTTTATGAGTGTTACTGTTGAAATAGTTATTTGTTCTTTGAGGGGAGAAATAGGAAATACCAACTAGAGCAAAGCTAGGGCCGCAGCAATTTCACTCGTGTTGGAACACAACGTTTTTCATGTCTGCATGGTTTGATTCATAACTTTTTCTACGACACGAAAACATCAATTTTGATAACATAAGCGAAGCGACATTGAATAAGACAATGAAAGACATTGATAAGACATTGAAAACGATTCAATTTTGTCTCCGTTTACGTGACAGCTCCATTGCCTTATTCAACAACTGTCATGTAAACGGAGTACTTTTATTTGAGTGGAAGCCACACTTTATAATCTTGAAATCAATCTCGATGGGTGACCTAATACAATGGCCGCTAGGCGCCATCTTCGATTTTAGTGTTTTTCCCCTGTGTTGTAATAGAGTAAAATTTTACCTGATTTTTGGGAATTTTTCAAAGCTGAACTTTCAAATTAGACTTCGTTCGGGATTTTCAAAATTGCTGTAAGCGATTTTGCGAGTTTTAGCCTGAAGAATGAAAGTGTCTCGAATCAACCGACCACAACAGATTCGTATACGTACCTTTTCATGCCGATTGACCAAATAAACAAAAAGATATTCTGTCCCAAAGCATTAAAAAAGACAATTTCGTATCCCAGCTGTTTTTCGACGTTCCTCTGATTTCTCTCATCTGACACTTGAAATAACATACGAAACGGCAGAAATCAAAGAAAAGGTGAAGAATGGGAAACTGGCAGTTTTTACGTGTTACAAGCGGTATCAATACAAACACCCACATTGAGAATGGTCCATATCTTCTCTCTCGCTTTCTCCAAAAATCTCTCGCTCTGTCCAAGTATATTTCCAAGCTTAATGTTGAATTTCTATGCGATACACAACATTCGTCTTTTTTATTAAAATATGAAAAACTTGTGTGGATATTCCTGAGTCATTACAGTTTTTTGTCATTAAATATTGTAATTTATTGCTCCATTACATCTCATGTTGTCTTGTGTCTTAGCCAATTTACGTGGCTGTAAAACTACGTCAATTCATTTTTTCGTAGTCGTACTACTACGAGTATTACTCGTCGAGTATATCATTTGAATGTGCACCATTTCATCGAAGTGGATACCTACACCTACCTTACCTTTTTTTAAGAATTATTTTCAACTTGCTGCCGAATACACCTTGGCCTTGCTTTTTGAAATTCGCTTCAAGTGTTTTGTGTTTATCGATCGCGACATTCAAATAATTTCTCTTAAAATGTTAATATTCATCGACACGAAACCGTTACAAATTGAATATGCGACTGGTTGTTTGGTTAGCTTTATGCAGGAGTTTGAACCTTTATATGAGACATAACTTCAGAATCTCAAATGAGAGTAATCGGAAAAACCGAGATACGGCGATGAGCACGAATGTAGAATGTCTGCGTGTTGATAAGCGATAAATCGAAATTGATATGCGACCGATTAAGATATGAAGTGATTGAGCCAGACCCAAAACATCGAATTGGGGCCGGACTATGCAAAATCTGAAAGTGCTACAATCAAAGGCTCTGACTCGGAATAGCTCAAATCGTGACATTTTAAACTTCTCGTCAATGCATTTCAAGCATGAGTGATACTCTAAATAGATCACTGAAACGGGACAGCTTGTCATACAAATTCTGAAACTGCAAGAGAATCTAGAAAAAATTTTCACATTATTGTGTCAGCTGTCGACAATTGTCACTTGGGACGCATTCGTCTCGTTCCAAATGATTGTCGTAACAGACGAAACTTTACAGTTTCGATGGTGAATCAATATTTGAATCAGTTTGAACGGGCGCTGTGCGCGTGCATACGTTTGAAATGGTGAAAAGCGGAAATTCACGTCGGTATCATCCATAATAAGACATTTTGTAATAGTAGTTTATGCAACCGAGTGATGATAGTTATTTCTTGTGCACCAAGTTTTGGAATGTGGATTTTTGCTGCCCTAGTTTTCCTTGTAACAGACGAATGGTCCTAGCTAACAGGCCTAGGTCACGTAACCGTTTTCAAACCGCCCACGATCCTACTTGAAAAATGTGGAAAATGCAAAACGTGCATACCGTAGGCTTTGGTCTGTCCGGTCTGCCTCCTCCATAAGACAAAGTGAACACTGTTTATGTGACTGTTAATAAATTGAATGGTGTGTACAAAATAAAGCATAGCCAATCCACACAAAAAGTTGTTTAATGAACAAAAAAAATTGCGCATGGACAATATCACTGGTACTAATTTCTTATGACGAATCTATCTCGTATGCCGCCTTAACAATTTTCCACATTTGACCGAAGTGTTTACTGAAATCATCTGAATGAGAAATTAAATAGAAAACTTTTTTGTCGTACCATCTACGAAAGTTATTCAAACTTCCGCTGTCTATTCTTGAATTTTTGATCAAATTTCCCAAGAAAAAGTCCTCATCAGCTGTACCAGCATGCAAATCTAGGTTCCACCACGAATTCATTCTATTGACTAGTACAATTGGTTCAGATCTCAGCCAAAAGTAGCTCGATTTCGAATTAATGTGCAGCCGAACGGTTCCTGTCACAAACGCATCATCATGAGTGCCAACCCTTCCCGGATATGACTTTCGAATTTCATCTAAAATCCTATCGACCGCATGAATCGATGTGAAGTAGCCTAGTCCTCCGCAATGATCTGGAAAGATGCCGTGCGGGAAGTCTACAGGTGAGGCATAATACCGACTACTTTTATCATTGATTGTCTTCTTGTTTCTCTCAACCATGCACCAAATATTTGGTGATACGACTTCAGTGGATGTCCATGACGGCAATTCCTCTGTTATTTTGTAGAGATTCACAAAAACATCATCCATGGTCTTAACCACAATCTGGGCCTTTCTACAATGAGTAGTTACCCACTCGAAAGCCATAATGGTTTTGAGTGTCAGATTTTTATAGGAATCAACAAAATCACCCACCACAATGTCCCCAAACCGATACCTTTCCTCTTGCAGTTTACGTTCGTCGGTCACAACACTTCCAGGTGCATCCGAATTGCCCAACATGAAAGCGACACCTAAGATTTGCACGTTGTGTGCCAATCGAACAGTAGCATACGAATCACGAATAGCTTGTCTTCTGTGGAAATTATTCCGTCCTGAATGCACGATAATGACTGCAGTTCTTTGATCATCACTTCCACTCGCATGTGAATAGCACAGGTTTTCGTTCACAAAAGTTATGCTGGTTCTGGGACGGTGAGAGACGTTGCTCATAAATGTAGCAATGATGAATATGAACACCTATGATGGGTGTTTTGAGCATTATGAACTTCGTCAACGAAATGGAATAAATAAATCCAGTTTACCAATAAACTGATGATCACCACTCTCCATTTCACAGATCTGTTTTGAAGGAACCGCAGGTATTGAACCTTAAATCTAACCGGCAATATAGTAATTTTCATTTATACGTTTGCTCTAACGACGAAGAAGCAGTGAACTGCTGTTATCGTCCGTTCGTCTAGCACCTATACCAGTTACTAAATGGTTCAGATATTTACATGTGTCAGTGTTGAAAGTTTATATTTAAAATTCGAATATGAAACGGATGTTCACTCGATCCGAATTAAAATAAAGTGTGCGACAACAAAAGATCGATCTCAATTTTATGTGAAATTAATCTAACTTATGTAAAACGTTGGAACTGGAACTTATTTCTTTGCGAATAAAAATCTGTATGTTATAAGCTCTAGCGTGGCCCACGCATATACATAAATTTAAATACAAAAAAGATTTTTTCGGATGACTGGTTGTTAGCATCCAGATTCTACTTTTAAATAACCAAAAAATCTTTTTAAAAAAACTCGTTATTAGACATTCAAATTCATGAAGATGTTACATGATTATGCAACAACTGCTTTTGTAGTGTCGACACAATATCTGTGAATTAGTATAACTATTTGATTTTAACTGTCGTGGTACATTTTTATCATTTAGAAGCCATTCGCAAGTAACGCCCCATCCCCATCCCTACCTCACGCTATTGTATGCTTTCCGATATCAGACCACCCCTTCCCCCTCTAAAAGTGCGCTCGAAATTGGTCTCTCGATGTATTTGTAGAGATGAAAGATTTCAACGGTACGAATTGGTCCAAAGATGGTGAATGACTCTTTAACAATTTGTCTGAAATTCGATCTTCTTATATTCAAATATTACATTCACAGAATTGAAGTAAACTATCTGCTCGCATTAATGATGATCACAACGGCGCTGTGAAAAGTGAGCTTTTTCATGCATCGTTTGGGTTATGTATGATGGGTGATTTTACCACTGGTTCTGTCACTTTTTGCCACTAGTTACGAAAAGTCGATTTTCATACATCCATTTTGTCACTCCTTTCGGAGCATTAGCTATGAAGAAAAATCATAAAAAACCTCTTGAAAGAGTGTAAAGTGACGCAAGTCCTTTACTTACAAAAGAAGTGATATTGTAGTGAAATTATCACTACCATAAAGACAAAATCGAGGATTGATTCGCAATAAGCTGAAGATTGTTCAGAAGCTGAGTTTATTACAAAGAATTAAAATCAGAAGAATCTCTCATTCATTGAATTCAGTACAGAACAGTAAAGGTTCGTTGAACGGTTGACCTTAAAACATGCAGAAACAAGTAACGATAATTGTCAACGAAATTAATGATCGAACTAAAAGCATTGACACATAAATCAGGTTAATTGCTCCAGTTAACGATCGAGCTAAAAGCTTTGACACATAAATCAGGTTAATTGCTCCAATTAACGATCGAGCTAAAAGCATTGACACATAAATCAAGTTAATTGTTTCAATTAATGATCGAGCTAAAAGCTATGACACATTAATCCGAACTAATTGCTCCAATTAATGATCAAGCTAAAAGCTATGACACATAAATTATAAGTCATTCTCGCATGAATGTCAAACCGAACAAACGAACCCATTGATGAACATTCAGCTAAAAGCAAATTAATAGTTTCTGAGATGTCACATTAAAAGTAATTACAAATTTTTCCTTGATTACATTCGCTAAA
>JANTFA010134358.1:0-13156 GCA_026413405.1 Phytosciara flavipes
AAGCATTTTTTACACAGGTCGTAGAACAACTTTTGGCTTAGAATTATGAACCGCATCGATTAAAAATATAAAAAAAAATCATTTTCCTGACTAATTGTTGAAGCTAATCATTTGCAACAATCTGAGAAGGCAACATTCAATTCTCAGTTTACTCTTTCGATCTAATAACTCAAAATTCATATGGTAAACTCCACGACCTTGTCCCTTAACTAACAAACTGGGTTGTAGTGACCCGGTGCTGAGGCACCACCACTAAAGTTTGAGTTTCAAGTTCACTAATGCAAACGTAAATCTATCGCTCATATTTTCATCATTGTAATTAGAATCTATAATCATTCTATAACCGACACTTGACCGAGCAACAAGAGGAACTAATAAATAAATTGTTACACATCAAAGACATACGACCGTATTTTATTTGTAAATCCCAAGCTTTACAGGGTCTTGAAATAGCTCTGAATCGATGAAACTTTTCTTAGAGAGCAACCTTCAATCTGGTATACTAATGATACTCTTTCGAATGAATCAAACATGCTTTCAGCAAAGTTTACGAAATATTTTGGCTTAAACTTTGTTAGTCACGGGACAAGATCGTGGATTGCTACATATTTTCATTCCAAAACACGGTGCGACTGAGGGAGACCGAGTGCTCACCAACGCAACATGTCCCAGGGACATCCGCTGGTCCGTTTCCGAGAACTGGCACTGGAGTACCAGGACTGCTATGGTAGTGGAGACTTACTGATTGATAGTGTGGTAGATAGAGTAATTAATTCTAAGATCCCCTGGGACATGTTGCGTTGGTGAGCACTCGGCCTCCCTAAGTCAACTTTGACATAAGCTCAGAGAGGTTGTGCAACATTCATTAAAAATATTTTCAGCCGCACCGTGAAAAAAATATTCTGAAAGAGAAGGTCTTTCATTCGTTAGAATTTATTGTAAGGAATCATAAGATGAGAAGCCTAAAAATTGAAATAGTAATATCGGAATTTCGTTTTCGAGTAGAGTGACAACATTCACTTGATACCAAAAGTATCCTTAACTTGTCAGAGTATCAACGCAAAAGGTTAGCCTCAATATCAGATCTGTGGGTAAATCATTTTCTCCGCCAATTACGATCGTTTGATACAAGGAATGTTACATCCTGGTGATACATTGTGGCAGCAGGTTTTCTTCTTGGTTAAATCCAATCAACTCTGCCAGAAGTCAACACATAAAAACTGGAAGTAATTTTTGAATATTTTTATTAATTTTTTTTTGTTATTTACATTGCTTCGACACATTGTTTCGTGTACTCTGTATGACAATAAAAAAAATGTTTACAAATATAAAATAGAAAAGCTTTCCTTAAAAAATCAAATTGATAATAAATTCATAAAACATTAGCAAGAAACTAAATGAAAATCTTTCTCTCACTAAAATCTTATAAATAAATGAATCAAAACAAAATGAAAATTGTGAATATGGAAAGTTGGAAAAGTATGGGAGGAAATCTAGAAAGAATAAAGATCGAGGTAATATAGAATAACAAAATAAATTGAAGAAAGCCTATCTTTTCCGAATCAAATTTCATCAACCTCACACGTTTTTATACGGGTTTCCACATTATAAATTGCAGACGATAAACAATCAATTAACAATTAAAGGAGACAAATTATTATCACAATAATATAAATTATAGAAACAAAATACAACCTTGCCGTGAAAGTCGGAACGATTGTAAAAGCAAAAAGTTCCAAACCAATATTGGTATACGATTCGCGCAAAGCAACAAACCGTTTCTTGTTCTTGTCTTTCTCGACATTTTCTCAATGGTAAAAAGAAGAAGTATGAATGTTGGCTGAGAATAAGTAACAGTGTAATTTGGTTTAAAGATCTTAGAGTCTACTATAACTTATGAGAGAAAAAAGGTAACGTTTGCACTATTCGCGGCCAGGTAACGCTATATACAAGAAATATTATTACACAAAAAATACCAAAGCAGTCACCATAAAATACTTGTTTTTCTTTTATTGATTGTATTACACAACAAAATGCAAAGAAAAGAACGGTCTGCGTGCTTTAAAAAGAAATGAAAAGGAAAGAAAAAAGTGAAATTAGAAATAGAAGGTGATAGCGCAGTGAAGTAGAGGATGAGTGTGTGTGTGGTTTTGTTTTTGGTGGGTTTTTTTGTTCAAAAGAAGAGTACGATTAATATTAAAATAAAAATCTTTTCAAAATGAAAACGATTTGAATGGGTCGGCGTGCACATTATTTTTTATGGATTGAATGAATAATTGGTTTCTCTTATAAACGTTACAGTTTACACAGTGAAGATGTTTAGTGATAGTGACTGAGAATGGGGGCTGGTGCGTAGTGCAGTGGTGCGGCGATCACTTTAGGTGCTACGTGATGAGTGGGTGCTGATTTGTGTACAACAGCGTTGAAACCGTTGTGGTCATCGGCGGTGTAGTCAACAGTTCGGACGGAACCGTCTGGTTCGACCAAAGAGTATTGTCCCTTGACAACATCACCGTCACGTTCTTCGGCTTGCGATTTGATGTCACCGGTATGTGGGTCCTTGATGCCATAGTTGAATGAGTATTTTGGGTAGGCCTGTTTGTCGATCGAATACAAAAACATTTTTTGAGTTAATTTGTTTGTGTGGAGAGTAACTTTTCAAATTTACAATTGGTTCAGCGTGTACAACGTGTTTGGCAATTGGTGCATGATAAATTGGTGCATGTACTAGAGCGGGAGCAGCATAATGTCCGTATTCGATTGGGGATGCTTGTGCCAAGGCAGCAAAACATAGAACTGCGACGAAGTACTGTAAATTAGAGAGAAGAAATTGAGTTAATTGTTTAGTCCGCTGATTTGTAGCATATATTTTGTTGGTCTGACTACGGAATGGTGCTTATGACAAACGGTCTAAGGTCGGATTGTATTTCATTGAACAGTGGCAATGAATTGTTTCAATTTACAACTAATTGCTGAAAGACGTCCGATTTGTATTTGGAATTCAGTCCTGATGAAATTGGTTCTTCTTAGCTCTGGGTGCGCACATAAATATTATGACAAAGAAGCCATGAAACGAACAGAACCAAAATTGATTTTTACTTGAAACGTAAAAGCAAAATCGCCTAGAATTCTCTTTGCTACAGTAAGAACAACAATGGAACGTCCACGAAGTAAACAAAGAAGTGTGAACTAAACCACTCTGCAATTTTTAAAGTCACTTAGAATGTTCGCCGCTCTCTGACTTTTGTCAATTTACATTCAATCAGGGTATGTACAGTTGCAACAATAAAAAGTATAAATTCTACACTAGCTCAGGAGTTTCGTTTGTCTTACACAGTCGGCGAGCATACCGTCTTCGCAGTTATTGAATCTATTACTTCATTTGATGTAACCGACTCGAAAACTACGTTGAAATTTGAAATGAAAAATTACTGTACGCAATGCCCGATGGTGGATTCGAACCTCCGTCCATTGCGTCATGAATCCAGTGTGTAAGCTCTCTACACCATCAGCTTGGCATTTTAAATATTTTCAATAAATTGAAATTGAATCTGTTACTTCAGCGGATTTAACATTCATTTTTGACTCCTTGGACGGTAGCCGTTTTTTCGTAATTTAAAATTGTGACACCGAGTGGTCTAACATTGACATGATTCTTCAGTTGAAAATTGGATATTTTGTCAGACAAAAGAAATTGCACTGGGACCAATTAGATTCTCTACACCAATTTCTTGGCTCAGCTACAATTTATCCTTGTGAAGCTTTTACACAAAATTATGATTTCAAAACACTGTACAGTCCTTCGGTTGATTGAAACAGTATTCAACGCCATGCCACACAACCATTTTTTTAGCATCGCTTTATTCACAGATCCTTTTTTCCAACACTTCAAATCGAACGTTGATCAAATTGTTAAATATCAAAATGTTCGTACCTTCATGTTTGTTTATTTATAGTTTTTTAATAATCCTGAGTATAACGACAGAAAAGTACGTTTGTGCAAATGAACAAAACACTAAAGTCACACTGATGATGTTTGGATGGCCAAAACCTCTTTTATACGATTTAGTATCAACAACAACCCATAATACCATGGTGTCCCCTACCCAAAATAAAAGCAGCAGCACACCATATTGTCGTTCACCGCATCCACACCAAACCGCTCACCCAAACCGTGAACCCATACTCTTTTCTTTCGTCTCCATAATAATCAAATAGTTGCAACCAAACAGCACAGCGTTCAGATTATACATTTTCACGACACATTAATAAAATGAAATATGTACAAATATCATCTCGTGTATAGATATCCGTTAGCGTTATAAAATTTATATTGAATACGCTGTGCACTATGGCTCAAATTTTAAAAACATAGAACACAATATATCAAAAGCAAAAATATCTTTTGCTCTTAGTTGAAAGAACCAATGAAAAGTATCGACAACACTTGCATTGGGATTTTTTTTTAATCAATCGAGAGAAAAAAAAACTTATTGCTCGAATAAAGGTAGGTCGTGGAACACACGTTTGAATTTTCATTTATTATTATGGCAGTAGAAGAGGCCGTATCAACTTTGTATAGGACTCGTTACTATGAGAAAAATATTTACGAAACATTTTTTGGTCACCCCATGTTACTACATTGACAGAAAACAGCAGTGTTCTCATTTAACATGTCACAGACGGCACGCATATCAACAGTATTTTCACCGGATCTATTACTTCTTTCAATGAAATTACTTTCAATAAATTGATTTCAAATCTTGTACTTCAATTCTTTGAACATAAATTTGGTATATGAAGACCGAATTAGCCGTAGATTTTCATTCTTGTCTGTCTTATCGATAATAATATACATGCTGGATAATCGTGAAATCACATGAAACCAAATACTAAATATCGGAGGAGAGGTGTAAGAATTTCAATTTAAGGGTTTTAGGACATGAATAACAGTAATAAAATATTTCCAGCATGTCTATTTCAAGATTGTCATTTCGTTCCCTTTAGTTCTACATTTTTGCCACATAGAAGCGTGGTGTCAAAATATCGATTCGGATGAAGTGGATCTAGTACCTAGCGCCGTATATAACACTAGCCGCCCGTTAGAATAATCAAATCTTTGATCGGATACTGTATCTCTGGGTGCAGTGTGACGTTGATTTAATACAGATTGGTTATTTGGAAATTTTGAAATACTTAGATTCGAAGCAGAAGACTTTGGCTCAGAGAGATTATTGACACGTGATTCCCAAGTCAAAGTTGCAGACTTTTGCTAGTAACAGTTTCATGAAGATATGAATCTGAGATTCAAAAGTTTCATACTGATTCCTTGTCTCCTGACTAATTCTAACTTATTCTTTTAGATTATATTATTTGTAACGTAAAAAGGGAAACGGCGGCGCCGTAATGAAATATCGTTGTAGTTGGAATTCGATAGTGATTTTTTGAAACTCTTATCGTGTTGAAGATTTCATTCCTCAGATTAGAGCTGGCATCAGGTCACCCACTGTCAACTATATATATTTTTTGAAGTTTTTCTTAAAATTCGCTCTAAGACATTTAAAAGGAAAGCTTATCACAGCCAGAAATGATAACAAGGTGTCGCTGATTGTCAGCTCTAGTTATTTTTTGTTGTAGTGAGTCAATTAGCACCACCTGTTTGTCAATGCGTCGGGACGCAGCCTTAAATCCCTTCATTATACAGAAGATGTAAAATGTATTTTTTAGTGCCAACTTAAAATTCAAATTCCAAGGCGCTCTTATAGTACGAGAAGCAACGTCAAACAGTTACAACTTCAATCGTTTATAACTTGTGTACAATCTTTTTTATGACGCTAAGGTGGGTACCTAATGATTGAGATTTGTGGAAGGTAAAATGTTTCTTAAATACATTCTATAGAAGGAAAGGTTCCGAAGCTCACGAAGTAAAAATTTTTTCTTTTTAGACAATGAGACAAAGTTATTTCTTTCCTAAAATTTCAAGTCTTACACCGTGGATTCTTGGGAGGAAGATGTCTTAAGTACCATGTTACATAATTGTGGCTAGACTTGTGACTAAAAGTTTCACCTCTTTATCACCTTCGCTGACGCTCTAAGCGCTCTTTTTAATTTTGCGTGAACGAAAAATAAATTCCAATGTCTCCTTGTTATGAGATTCGAGGCGATTTAATGCTGCGTTGCATACTTTCAATTTTGAGTTTTTTAGCGCAATTACCGAGTGAATATTTTCTAACAAAAATTTGATTTGTTCTTCAAGCACAACACCCCGAGGTTCAACAAAATCAAATACCTTCGACCGTATGAATATACGTAAAATTTCGCAACATTGCACTGAAAAACACGAAACAAACGAAAAACCAGATGTAATAGACACACAGAGTGCACTGCATATACATAATAATGCCATATAGTGAAATGGTACATGATATTATGCAATGCTACTCGAGTTGAGGAGACTTATCATAATCTAAAATAAGAAGAAAAAGAAAAAAATAAAATTCTTGCAGACCTGAAAGCATAACACAATTTAACTTGGATTTCAGTAGGTTAGTTGGTTCGGTGCAGCATATCGATGGCAATATGCACTCACTACTCTTGGACATAATATATTTATAAATTGTGTTCCTTTTTGCATGTTTGTGATGCATATTTAAGATTGAATGTAATGGTTTTACGCTGGGTAACACAATCAAACGCCGTATATCAAATCGAACCAAATAAATAAAACGTGCGCATTATTTATTAAACAGAAAATGTCACGGATAGAGATACAGCACGGCATTACTGTGGCACATAATTTATTTACAAAAGTCTGGTTTCGAACGAAAGAGAAAAAACCGTTTTTTTCTATAAATTTTAAATTGTGTTTCTTCTTTGAGTTTTTGGATTCGTTAAAGTACTAAACTAGGAGATTGATTAGGCGAACATTTTTGAGACTCATTTTGCAGAGTTGCCGAGTGCAGTTTAGATCGCCTTTTTTCTTTGATTATGTTTTTTATGGTTTTTATATTAATGATGTGATGAATATGGTATGCAATTTTAGTTTACTAGTTGATGAACATGATTTACGTGTGACGTGGTTGAAGTATACTGATCCATAATTCAGACTGTTTTTTTCTTCTTTCATGTGTTACACTTAGCACGTTGCGCATGTTGACAGTGGGCATAACGTAGACTGATAATTGAAACAGAAACTACCTTTTTGTAATAAACCTGTTTGGCAGTGGGACAAAGATATTGTGAGAAAGATTGATTTTGTAAGTGTACCAAAATGATAATGTGGGCCACAAAAGACGGAGACAATATTGTCGAAATGCATTCACTGTCGTACAATCCAGTTCTTGCCGCTGGTACTGTGATAAACTACATTTCTGCAATCATACAAAGTATTTAGTAGAATGTTGTTTGTTGACATTGTCTCTACCGTTTCAAAATTTTGCAGTTTCTGGTAAAAAGAAGGTGAAGAGTGCTGTTTCTTGTTTTACATAAGTCACGTAATGTTCGTAGGATTTTCTTTGTGAGATTGGTGGCTTGAGGGCTGAATCACTCTGAGGTTTATCTGGGATTATCTGGTGACTCTTTAGGAGCAGTTCACCTATCAAGAAGAGTCCTTGGAAGAGCTGAGACTTTTATTGATAGTTGAGTCGATTACTTTCTTGATTCAGAATATTGATTTCAAATATATTACTTCAATCCTTCGATCATGCATTTTGCAACATGAAAGCGAATCAGCTGAAAATGTTCATTTGTTTGGGAACATCTGATTTTCTGCAGCTGACCTAGCAGTGTTAACTTATTGAAGACCAAAGTAATGACGAACATTGACGAGAGGACGAACAAAAGCATTAAAATCTTTTGACACTGTAAATCGAACGAGTAGACAGCAGCCATCTGAAATTGAGTCTGGACAACCAAACTGCAGAAGCAAAGCATGTTTTGGTGACGGATGGGCAGTGTGTGGGACACTCAGACTAATTTAAAAAAAGCAATATGAAAATTATTCTGAAACGTTAAATGCTTGACACGTGCTTCCATCCAGCGCCAGCTTATGGAGTAACATTAACAAAAACATCTGAAAATAAATTCAGAGTGACGCGAAGTGCCATTAAGCGAATTAAGCTTGGAATTAAAGCTCAAAAAGCTCGGAATGACAAATGAATGGATTCGACAGAAGAGAAAGTTGTTGATGTCATATAGAAAGGAAGACAGATGGACGTTTGACCAATATATCATGAACTTAACACCACCTTTCATAATATCTAGAGATCAGAAAGGGGGACGAATGAGATCACAAAGTATCTAAAGTAAGAGAACTTAGAAGATAACTGACAACAAGTAGCAATGGATCGTTGGATATGGCAGAGTTATGACGCTTTGAGACTGGTAGATTCTTGAGTGTAGTGACTTTCCAAAGTCCACGTGTCATCCTTTTAGCATACATTCTTAGAAGCTACTTGCTGATACTTCAGTAACATAGACTCCAAACAATTTGTTCTACGGAACAACTTTTTGTGTCGATGTAATTTTTATTTTGCGGTTAGTGCGACAGGTTAACAGTATGCTCAATGAATATTATGGCTGTAAACAAATAGCCGGCTGCAAAGGAATCCTACATCATGACTGCAGCAATATCGTATAAGCCAAGCATCATGATAATTTTATCGTCGGTAATTATCATAATCATAATTTCGATATAATGTGACCTCACATGGTAACCTAAAATAATTTTCCTTCTAATACATTTGATTTGAACAAATTTATTATTTTCATACACGAACATGAGATAGCCACAGATATGAAGTCTTTATACTATGAAGCAAATTGATTTCTCCGATGAATGATTTGAAATTATAGATTTCTTGCACTGGGGGAAAACTTTCAAACTTTAGGGACATTTTAGAAGAAAGGACCAAGAGATTCACAATTGAATTTTGAATTTTGGGTAGGGGGTGTCCCACATTTCTTTAAAACTTTTTGTCATAGTCTCGTTTTCAGTCTAAAGTAGAGCGTAATTTATGAATGGTATAGTCTCCCAGTGGAAATAAAATGAACTTTCAACTTGCTGGATGCAGCCAAAGAAAATAGACTCAAACACTACACAAATACTGCCACAAATGAAACACGATTCGGATTCCTCTCAAAGACGAGCTATAAGTTTTCCTAGTTGATCATAATTGAATAGTTTTGTTATGAAATTTATTTATTAAACAAAAATTATTTAACATTACTACATCGTGTCGAATGTAACCATACAACACAGAGCCACATTGCCATCCAATACTCTTTTTTTTCTTTAAACTTTGGTTTGGGTATACATGGGCACATTTTGCATTCATATAAAATATGCCAATAATTGCTTTACGGCGATGTAATGTCGTGAATAAAATTGAGAGTATGTCCTTGACGGTTATCGTGTTTCTTTTGTGAATTTTCAATATTAAAAAAAAAACAATAAATCGGTAGAGTCGACGAACAAATGTATTTACAATTATAATATTGAATGCAGACATTTATCATTGCTGAAATGATATTTTCGCCAGAGCCTGAAGTTCTGTTGCTGAATGAAGCATTTGATGAGAATTTGAATTCCAACAATGTATGGGGCTCGGACATAAACTGAAACTGGGCCTGGACAATCAAACCGCAGATTCAGTTTTAGAAGCAAGATGAACATAAGTCTTAAACGAGAAGTATTTTACAAATGTGTTCTCCCAGTGCTAACGTATGGAGCAGAAACATTAACATTAACAAAAGCATCTGAAAATAAATTCAGAGTGGCACAAAGAGCCATGGAACGGAGTATGCTTAGAATTACACTCAGAAACAGGAAGGCAAATCAATGGATTCGACGAAAAACAAGAGTCGTTGATGTCATGGAAAGAATAGCATCTCTGAAATTGAGTTGGTCCGGCCATATCGCAAGAAGGACGGATAGACGCTGGACCAAAGCGATCATGAACTGAGGACCACCTTACCCAAGACCTCGAGGCAGACCACCAGAAAGGTGGACGAATGAAATTACAAGATGGAGTGGCAATGAATCGTTGGAGATGGAGAAAAATGAGGCGGGGCCTACATTCAACAGTGGTAGAACAGTGGTAGAAATTCAATTTCACTTAAATCGGTGAAGTATTGAATGATTGGTGATGAGTTCAATGTGATGCTATAGCCTTGCGAGTAGCTATTTTATGACACACGACAATTTTCGTTCAAAACCCACGTGTGGGGTATCGTTTGAAAGGTATTGAACCAGGCTTTTGTAAAAAAATACTTTTACTCAATCTGCTCACCAACCTGCGAGTGGAGGTGGCAAAAACCTTCAAAATTGCTCGAAAATCGGGGTTTTTGAATTTTCATTTCCTGAAACATATCATTTGTAGCCTAATTCGAGGTCTGAAGTTCACTCGATTCGTATGCAGTTTCGGCCAAGTAAAGGCCTCAGTCCAAGGGCCCTACTTCAATTTCGTTTAATCGACATTATATTCTCACTTCAGTTGCCGTTCAACTGAAACAAAAAATCATGAAACTTACTCATTTGCAAAAAACACTATGGGTCAGAGCTACTGAACACTTCAATGGACCTACTTCATGATCCATTGACCCAACTCCGATAAAGTTCTTTTTATCCTTAATTGGTGTTGACCATACCTTTCGATTAAAATAATTTTTTATTGATTATTTGGCATCTGTAAACTTCCCGAAATGCATTGCCCTTACTGTCTGGCTAGAATTCCGATTAGAGGGGTTCTTTTGAAAAACGACCTATGGGAATTGAAAGCACCTTTTAAATAAATTTTTTATATGTGCTCAGAAAGGTACTCGGCCCTAGAGGCCAAAACCATTTTTTTTTTATTCCTCGACGCTTGTGTGGCTAGTGGGAAGTGATCATCTCAACTCTCTCCTTATAAGCTTGACATTCTACAGATAGTAACATTTACTTCTGGAGTCGTATTCTAATCATCTGTTATCGATAATGATGATACAAAATTAACGACAATATCTGATTAAATCGGACTTATATGGCAAAATGCATGTTTAAACAATTGAAGTAAAAGATTTATTCATTTATCATTTGATAATATTTTAATATTTAAAGAAGTAATAGATTTGTTAACCATGGCGTGAACCATAGAAGTGAAGTAATATAACGAATAAAGTCAAGTAAATCCACCAATCTTGAAAATAATCTTCCTTCTAGAGGACATTCATAAAATACGTTTACTATGAAGGAGTCTGGCAAAGTGTGACATACCACGTCAAAGTTATAGGGAAAACGTGGAAGCTAAAAAAACAGGAAATAATAGACGTCATTTATGGAGGTCCCCTTAAAATTCAATTCGTTTTTTTTTTCATTCTTTTCATATTTGTATAATAACCAAAAGTAACAAGAAAGTTATGAGCTCTGATATAAACGTTTACCATATCCATTCATTTATCAAAAATTGACGAGAGCCGCAAACAATGAACCGCTTCCGACATTAATAAAGCGAAGCTAAGAAAATATAAAAACGGCGTAAAACTTAGCATGTCAATAGGAATGACATGAGTTAATCCTAATGGTCAATAAAAATCAACCGAAATGATCTTCGAAACGCAAATTTTACTTCGATAATTACGCGTGTGAGAGCTTATTGATTATCTAATGAAAATGTTTGTTCGAGTTATTGACTTTCTTTGAATGCAACATCCAGCCATACCATACCACATGTAAGCAAGTTTTGTATTGGTTGTGCGTTCGATTAGTATTGACGTAATGAGATTAGCCGAATATTGGTGGATTTTTTTTTGATAATTTTCAGACAAAATTCAATAAATTGTTCAAGTGGTTATATAGTAATGCTGAATGAAATGAGTTTTACCCCACGACAAATTGAAAGCAGGCAAAACGTTTTATTCATACCATATAACAACAACACTCGCCTTCTTCTTGCCTCTATCTAATTTATTAAGATATTTGTCTAGATACATCGCACGCAAATCAACTTTGACTCTCAGCCACACAAATCATTTCAATAAAATTGGGTCAAACTATTAAATCAATTGATTTTTCTTCTCATACAGAAAAATATTTATTCAAAATATTCAAATATCTCCGATCAAATAATCGAAACGCAATATTTACGAGTCAGTGTTTGAGTGACTTATTTTTTCGCTTTTCAATTGGATTTTTCACCATATTTTGCCATTGCACGAACAATCGAACAATGTTCATAGAAAATTCAATCTTATCTTAACAATCATCGATGACTTTGAAATAATAACGATGACATCCGAATAATCGATGCTTGTGGTTGTATCGGTCGATCCGTTCGTTATGCTCGAATTGAAATTTGCAATTTTGAACAAAGCATTCAAAGTCACACTTCACATTTTTGGACCCGTACGAAGTACATGGATCCAAAGATACGTTCTCAACTTATATTTCCGGCGGGGCATATTATTGCTCGTACTGTACGAACTTCATTCTGAACAAATGGAGAATTGTACACTGCAACTTAAACGAACAGATGTGCAATATTACGTCTATTACAATCCCAACTTCATTAGCCGCTGCAACTTCTAGCATCATGCCCAGCCCTCCTCAACCTCAGGGGAAAAAAACATTAATCAGCCAAAAGAAAATACAACAGATGGAACTAGTAGAGGGCATCTTCCACTTTATGAAGCAAACAACGTCACACATATCATCGAATGACGCAAATTCAATCACCGAGAGATCTATAATTACTTTGATTGTTAATTACAATAAATTTAAGAAATTTTGGAGACATATGAACTATTCACCACAACTAAGTAAAATTGCTCGTATACAAAGCTGATAAATGACACAGAAAAAAACACCATCAGAATACGATCACGAGTTGGAAATTAGAGTCTAAGCCTATATTATGGAGATAGCCCAAGTCCAGCTACTCAGCCGAAGAGTGAAGGTAGAGTTTTTTTTGTCGATATCTCGACTAGATCTAGTCCGATTTCCAATATCTTTTGTTTGGAATAATGTTCGGAACAGGCTCAATTCAGGTCATACATCACCAACTCAACCTTCTGGTAGAGTACTCATGTGGAGATCGGTAAGTGGTATCATTTAAAGAGGAAGGTTGTCGCTTTCGATTACACATGTTGGTACAACAGTGGGGCATGTCTATCAGGTTGAATC
>JANTFA010134369.1:2989-13153 GCA_026413405.1 Phytosciara flavipes
AGACCAATCAAGCGTCATGACTATTACATTACGTACATAAATGGGAATTTCGTATCTACGTATTATCGTGCTACTTGCGTTGGATGGTAAAAGCGGCAAGATCAGAAATTATGGAAATGTGTTTTCTGAAGACAATAGAATGCCTATGCCCGGAAGTTCAGTCCAAGATTAGTTACACAGAGTTACGTAACTGCGAAATGCCCACCGTTGCAGAAAAATCATTTATCACCGAGTTGCATGCAACGTTCTTTTTCTCAAAGAAGTCGATCAAAGTTTTACCGTTGGTCATTTTAGCTGTCAGATTTTGTGTGTGTAGGATTTATAAATAAACAAAAATGTGCCACTCAGTAATTTATGCTCAGTGTACATGGAACACTAATCAACGGAAATAAATGTTACTTGCATAAAAATCATGTTGACTACGCAACAAAGTTGTATGTCACCGTCAAACGAATTAATGTGAAATAAAGTCTGGCATAAAATTATCATTTCCTCAAAATATAAGTCAAATGGAAGCTACCGGTTTTTCCGGCATAATGTGCCGCCAAAATTAATTCAGAAGTCATTTCTATGTTAAATACATTGCTGTAGATAAATGATTTTGTTTTTTAATTATATCAAACGAAAGAACGGAAAATCGTGTCAGACGTTTTTATCGTGAATTTTTCATTTTTCTATAATTTCCTCGCTATTTATAGCGGCAGTAAAGAAAATTGATGTTTCAATATTTTCATACTTACGATTTCTTGCACTTGATTTGTGATGGAGTAAAAAGTCAGCAGCTACCACTTCACGTTTGACGTAAATTATTTTGCTTTAATAATTTATCGAACCAAAAATATTTTCGGCTTTTCTCGAGACTAAAACACTTGCAAGCAAACACAGAAGATTCAATTTCTTTAACTTTTTACCACCGACATTACCATTAGGCTCATCATCATTTTTTATTATTGGCAGATTTTCCAATAAAAATTCATATTTTGACTGACTTGGTGTAATGTACAAAGTTGTAAACAAAATGTTCAAATCATTCAATTGAGTTATGCTAAAAATAATAACCAAAACCACAGTAATTTAGAGTTTGCATCAATAAACACCTTCGATTTTTGATTTGTTTATTTTATTCAATTCTGCGCTTCAAAGTGAATGTCAAGTTAATTGCCGATTACAAATTTACTTTAGCACTCAATAAATTTCCGCAGACAAAAACAATTTCATCCGCAAACGGACGATAAGTTAACTTGCTCTTTATACAAATAACACGCAACGGTTTTTATCTTCTCTTTGCTGGTTCTTGGTTTTGATTAAAGCTCTGAAACACTCGGATGTGTTCAATCAACGTACCAGAAAGATTTTATTTCACGTGAATTTTCTTATATTTCGTAGTCGACGACTATATTTTCTTAACCCGCGGTGCGACGTGTTGCTCGCTTAAAGGACCAAACGAAACTGAAATGTGTTTACGAAGGAATGATTCAATGAATGATTGTTCTGTGGCTCTGGAGGATTGTATAACGTTTTGCTAATTTCACTTGTTTTCTCACGAGGATACATATACATAACGTTTTTATTACACCGCTGATAGCTCACGGAGAAAAGTAAACAAAATTGACAGTGGAAGAAAGGGGAAACGAATAAATTTGGATTCTGCGTTTTTCACGCATTTCACGATATGTATTTACACAAACCAACACTTCACTTCATTGTGGTGCTATACGAAGAAGTTAATAAAACAGAAAACGTTTTGTGTAAGTAAAGCTTCTGTGGAATGGCTATATTGAATGAATAACTAACAATTACAAATCTAATATTTCGTTGTTATTATACCTGTCGCCCTACTATAATATATTACACGCGTCTGTTCAGACAATATATCTAGTGGAAAACGGTGTGGAGGAAATTTCGAAAATTAATAGATTCCAAAGATTGAATGTCTCACCGAAGAGAACGGGAAGCTCATCACACTTTATTAACCACTTGTAGCGTTAGATCTTTGTAAGAACGGGGATGAGAAAAGCTTAGAGTTAAATATTTCACTCAGCTAGAAAGTCTGGTTGAGTTCAGCGTTCATTCGCATTCAGAGAATCATATGTGGAATGGGTGAGTGCAAGAAAAACCGAGAGTCGCATCAATATTGCTAAGTGTTTTTGAGGTGGCTGTAGGAGCATCCGAATATCAGGGGCAGCATATTGTAACACCTTTCGTTCTATTATTCATGTTTCTTGTCTTCATATCCGTACTCTAAATCTAAATCTGAATTCGGTTGACTAATTCCAAAAGAAAATAATTTAGCCTTGACAAGAAAGAGGAATGTTCGAATACGTTTGTTAGAGTAAGAAAATGCGATACCCACGTATTTCCGGATACGAATAACTAATCTCTCATCAAGCACAAAACTTAATTGCTGAATCACAACGACCCGAATCCGTAAATAGCTTCTCGGGAGATGTGTAATAACACTACGGAAGCCCACTCCTTCGAAAGACTAAGTTAGCAAAGTTACCGGCATAAAAAACCTTATTGAAGCCAACGTCTGCTATCATGAGAAAAATCATCGGCATATTAATAACCATATCACAGCCCACTTCCGTAGGCTGAATGAAGAACACTTCACTTCATCATTTTTCTTTTTTTTCAATTTTCCAAAAAAAAAATCGAATTTGGCTAGGCAATTAGTCTGGTAATGTTGTTACCTTGTTATTGACAGGCGACACATCCAAAAAAAAACTCAAACAAAATCCGGTCCCATAAAACATCTAAAACATTTTACTGTTTCCCTCAAAATCCAACCGTTGAGTGTCGAAACGACAAGAATTATACGTTATCTCGAAATTATAATTCTGAAGAATTTGTTTTTCTTGTTCACTGAGAGATAATCACTTTTCGACACCTAATTGAATCGACTTTTTTGTTTTTCTCATTTTAAAATGTTGTGTGTACAGCGGATGAACAAGCCACTTGAACACAACTTTCGGGGGGATAAAAAATTTATTGAAAATGTTTCAAAGGGATTGGGCGTGTAAAGAGAATTAGATTGAAAAATTCTTTGGATTTTCCTGGGAACGAGTTTTAACCTTTCGGGCAGGTGATTAAAGCGTGTAATACACACGCACATTTGGGCACAATCGATGTACCTTGGAGCTGATCCACATCTTAGACGTTAATATTCATTATATTACACAAACAGCACAACATAGAGCATATTTTCATTATTGAATAAATGTACCCAGATGCAGGCCTAGAGTGTGATGGCAACACCTTCTGTGTGTAAAATACACAATTTCGTACGCGATTACGTAGAGATTTCACCTGAAAACGCTTGACTTTTCGTTTGCTCTTTTTGTCATAGTAACAGGGTGAAACGATAATGTCCTACTCACCAACACAATCGAATATTACGTAGAACATACGGCTAATTCCACGACCTTGTCCCGTGACTAACAAAAAGGGGCCGGTAAATAGTTCGGAATTGGTGCGACTTTTCTTAGATTTACCATTTTACCTTACCTTACCATTTTGATAATAACAGCCTATCGGTACCTGAGGAAAGCTACGTGAATAAGTAAATAAATTTTCCATTTACCGTAAAAAATTCGTACATTGTATGACGCTTTTATGGAACCATAGTTCAACGAGTTCATCATAAAAATGGAAATGTAAAATTACAGTCAAAGTAAATTAAGTTTCGACACTTTCTTTATCAATATCCTTACTTAACTCACACTCAATCCACAACAAATGGAGCCCACAATTTTAAAATAGTTAATTAAGCAAGCATTGGTTCCAGAAAAATTGAATCACTACATGTCATCGAAATTGTGGGCTGTGCGTTGTCGGGCTCAACGTGTCGAAACTTTATTTTCCCTGACAGTAAACGATTCTCGAAAATTGTGTGCTCGTAAACGCTCTGGCAACAATTTTGTGGTTGATTTCAGTTTGTATACTTTGATGGATGGATTACTTTTTGGCATCTGAATTTTCTTTTTTGGCAACCGTATGTGTTTATACCGGTAGTATAGATATAACAACGCTAAGCCAATTGTTAGTGAAAATCATTCGGCCGTCTTTTTGTTGATGTTTTACGTGCAATTTCCGATATTACGGCAATAAAAATTCATCCGAAATATTTCCCTTGTCATCGATGTCAATGTTTCATAAAGTCTTCTTTTATAGAAACTATTAGATCCGAGACCATGTAGGATTAAAATAGAATAGTAACAGGCATTGCTGACCAGGCACAGAAAAACGTTTAGCCGAAAGTACAAAGTCACGAAAGTATACAAACTATAATACGGTGGGTTAACAGCAATGACGACAAATATGTTCACAAGCACACTACGTATTCTAGTGATACGTTGCTAAAACATACAATGTCAAATGTTACAACTTCTTTGAGTAAACAATATTATCTCAATTGATCGTGGAAATTGTTTACGTAATACCGCATTGGCGCTCCCGGCAAGTCGGTCTTTTGTCAAAGTCTTGTAACTTAAAAGCCCATTCAACGGATTTGATAGGTTTAAAAAGAGAGCTTTAGCAGTTTTTCAACATTTATGCGGAAAAACCGTACAAATGTTGCGATATTACTTCGAAGTATGCACACTTGAATCTATTGAATAAAAGTAGATCGAAGGAAGTAGTAGATTCAATAAACACGTCGATGGTATGCTTGGAAAAGTTGACAAAATGGTGCTGTGGCTCAGGTATGAGCGCCGGCTTATTTTTGAAAACGGCTTGAACCTCGGCCTGGGGTGTAGATGTTGTTGTGTAGAGCTTTAGTGTCTTCAGCAAACTATTAGATAATTAGAGGAATCATATTTTAAGGGTTTTACCGATCAGCTTCATAGAAAATCAACAGTAATAGGCCAAATATAGCTTGGCTCGAGCGGTTTTTTAGAAAAAGAACGAAAAGTTACAAGCCGAGCTATAACTTTTGATTTTGTATGAAGCCGATCGGTAAAACCCTTAAAATATGATTCCTCTAACTATCATCTACTACTTTGCTGAAGACATTAAAGTTCTACAACAACATCTACACCCCAAGCCGAGGCTCAAGCAGTCTCCAAAAAATTCGTCGGCGCTTATACCTGCTGCTGTGGCTGTGTAGTAGCTAAGACAATATTCTTTCGGTGCGGGCGGGTTTATTCTATATTTGTTTAAGGTTTCACTTAGGTGTCATCAAGCGAATCGACGACCTTCAATATTGCCTTTGAAAATAAATTTCGATCGGACTGTTGGGACATATCTGAATAAATTTGTAATAATGTACCACCCAGTCGCTTTTTGCTTCTTCTGTTTCTCTCTCAAAGTAAACCAGCACGCTGCCTGAAATCGTTTGAATTAAATGCTAATGTTCGATTAAAATTCACCGTCACTTTCTTCTGGAAAATCGTCTTACATATTGTCAATGGTAACGAAATATTTAGGGTACTTTTTCGAACATTTTTGGCGATTTCATTCAAGTGTAATACGAATTAGGATTGTTGAGTAATTAACACCCACGCAGCAACAAAATAAAAGTCGACCGTCAACGCGGACGTTAACATTTTCACCCACACTCAATTTTTGAATATAAATTACGAAAATTCGATTAACAGAAAAATATTTAATATTCAGAATGATCGTCACAATTTCACAAAAAAATAAATGTTTATTGAAAATAGAAAACGCTCAACTGTTTACAGAGATTCATAGTGCGTTTGAATCAATTTTGAATGCACTTCCATCAATCCCTGTAAAAAATATTTGACTTTATATCGTGGTAAAGACTCCACAATGCAAAAATAAAGTTTGCATTGCCATAATGATTGATGATTCACTATTAATTTTACGATGACTAGCGAACTCCATGACCTGTCGCGTGATGAATGAAATTTCGATTCGAAATAGTTCGCAATTTTTAGCACTTTTCTCAGAGCAAACTTCTATGAAATTTATTTGACCTACTAATGAACTGAATTCAGAAGTTTCCAAGGTGCTCTTCAATTACTGTGTTCAAGATATATTTTGATTCAAAGTCACGGAACAAAAGTTCATGGATTGCTTCACATAATATGGGTGTCGTGTAATGATTTATTTTCCTATTGATTTCTACAATGCCACTAACTGAATCATTCGGTTGATTTTTCTTTTCGAATTAAAACAAAAAACCAAAAGCCACAAAACAAACGTATTGTTTAGCAACCTCTGCCACAAACCTTGAAGTATTTGACGGTCTTCACTTTCAATTCTAGCGTGGCGTCCTCATCACATACCATCAACATGTTGCGATGCTGTTGAAATGCGCTCACCGTCCACATATGATTGATGCCCTCCTCAATAGCTTTGTACAATGCAAAGGACTTGTGAGCACCGGTAATCAGTACCATGACCTGTAGATACCAAATACATTTTCAACTCATTGACATTATACTGAACAGGTATAATTACCTCTTGAGCATCCATTACAGTTCCCACTTGACAGCGTAACAAATGAAAGTAAAATTTTCGGTTAATATCAATGTTTTGTCTTAAGTTAACGCTTCTTGTACGAAGCACTACATGTCCATCATTTATCTCATTGTTGCATGTAATTCTATACTCGAAAGCAGTAGACAAATTGATAGACGAAGATAATGAAAACAGTTTTCCCATGCGAAAAGTTGTCCTTAGGGAGCGTACATAAATAACGTCACGCTTTTTCAGTGCTGTCATCAGATTCAAGTCACTAATAGCGCGACAAATGTGCAGTTTTTTGAGCCAATGGTGTGCCCTAACCCCCAAATACACCCCTTGACAGGGAGTAGGACACGCTATTGACCACAAAAAAGTGAACCATTGTCGAGTTATTAGTGATTTTAGTTTGATGAAAGCACTGAAAAAGCGTGGTGATTTATGCGCGACCCCTTACATGTAATGTACATGTGCACCCCGCGGAAAGTGGTCATTACACGCATGTTCGATTCTCCGTGGAAATTGCTCATTACTTGTACATGTTCATGTAATAACAACTTTCCGAATGGAGCAGCGATTACGTTGCACTAAGTTGGATTCTAGGAGTAATTCATGAATTCGGGACAGTTTGTGAAACTTGCGAACTCACCTGTGTGTTTTAAGCAACTCGATTCGGAAACTGTTATTTTGACTCGTGTAGTTGCGTATCTTGCCTTCGGTTCGGATATTCAAACTCATTTCGAAATATTAAAGCTAGTTACTTAAATGCACACTCGTGAGTTCGTCTCGTCATTTTGCGCCTGTGCAAGTTCATTACGAATTCATGGGAAAAATGATGAGAATAAAATAATTTGTAGCCTACCTCCAACTGTGAGAGCTTCTCTGGGCACTTTGCTAATGTCGTTACCGAAAAATCGGGCATTCGCCACCAATGTATCCTGAGCTAAGGTTTTAACTCTCGTTCGAGATAATAATGAAGATCCCGGTTCATTGAAAGCTATATGCCCGTCCTATACAAAAAATGTAGATTCTCTATTTCTGTGCCTAGATTTACGACGCATTCTTTACATATTACATACCGGACCGATACCTTTTGGGATTACGAGACTTTATTTACTTTCCATAATTGTTTGCATAAATTTTGTATTTTTACCTCCGACGAACAATTGAATTCCACCCACAGCTTTAATTTTATTTTCATACGCTTTACATTCAGCCGATAAATCAGAGGCGTTGCCATCGAGTATGTGGACGTTGTCACGTAGAATGTCGGTGTGTTTGAAAAAGTTTTCCCACATAAAATTGTAGTAACTTTGTTCGTGTGTACGAGGAAGTCCTAGAATGTGTATACGACGAAGCATTTAACATTTAAGATTTATGGAAAAACAATGTTCGCTCACTAACCAACATATTCGTCCATATTGAATGTCTTCACATATCTGAAAGAAACTTTCCCAGCTTTGTGGTACTCAATCAATTTTCGATACATTCCCAACGGCGTTGAGCCTGGAATACATCATGGCTGTATCAATTATCTCTTATGATTCGCATGATATAAATGAAATTACCCGTGGGAAGGCCGAGAACGAAATATCTGAAAGTTGGTTTTGAGTTTAAGTGCACAAAAGTAAAATGTTTCAATAACGAACTTCTCTTCTCCGGGCTGGAAATCTTGGATACGTTTGACAACATATTTAGCCGCCCATTCAGTAACATCGTCACTCGTTTCCAATATGACCAATTTCATTTCGTTTTCAATTCGTCGACTAATTAAATATTTATTTAATACGTTAAGGCTAGACTGCAATGACTGCTCTCCTCGAATGAACCAATTGAAATAAACATTTTTTATTTGGGAATAATAAAACATCAATATCCCAAAGGTTGGAGACGTTATCACAAAACCATTATACCAAAACGAAGTAAAAAACACTGCGTAACGTTTCCATTTTTATCTGAACCTAAATGGACGTTTAGATGTCGGTTTTTTATTTGTATGCATGAAACACATGATAATATTCAAAAGTGCTTATCACGACATATGAATATGGAATAAATGAAAATTCTTAGTGGTTTCATCCGATGATTAAAATTTGGTTTTTAAATCAGATATACCAGGTCGATGACCAGTTCGGCTAATCAGAAAGAAAAGCATGGGACGTTGTGGTGTTTTTCTTTTTGTTTCAAATTCACATTATGAAACAAATCCAAATTTGAATACAAATGGAAATTTACATTCCTGAATTAATTCTGAAAATATGAGCAAAAGAAAAAGCTGGAATATAGTTTGAGAGATGCTTTCCCAAAATATATGTGAAGGGAGATCTTAATAAATTACTTACCGATGGGCCAAATGGCTTCGTCTCGGATCGGTAAACTTCACACAAAAAGAACTATTTCGTCATTCGGTTCATTGTGAAGTGAGGTATTTTATTTGGAAAGGGAAGGTGAACTTTCCCTCCCATCATGACGTAACTTCCACTTCACCTTAAGTTTTTGAGTAAAATGTTGTTTGTTTTGGATGAAACTGACGTCATTCAATGATAGAACTCTTTTCTTCGAGCAATATTTCGAGGCCTTGTTCAACTCTTCATCAGAGGCAACATTTCATAAAAGGGAGATGAAATATCTCTCGACGAAAATTATAAAGACGCACCAATTTTTTTTATAAGTCTGTCGAAACGTGAAACTGCTTAAAAGGAAATTACTGAATGACGAGCCTACCTAATCTAATTTAACGCCATGGTTAGGTATCACCAAGTCGTCCTTGCTATAATATGTAGTTGTCCATGATCTTGTTCCTTGAATAATAAAGTTTCAACCAAACTTGGAGATTGAAGTCATGAGTAACTTCTGAATACAAACAAGCTCCTCTTAATTTTTACTAAAGATTCCAACTCTCTGAAAACATCACATCACAGATCACAGCTTGAGCTACTAAGATAAACAGAAGAAACTAGTATTACCCGTGGCCCTAAGGCCACAAAAAATTGACAGCGATCGGGTCTTCGACCCCTCTGCACCGAATATGTCAAACATTCTCATGCAAAGATAGCACGGAATTTAAGTGTTTTGTTAGTCAACAGTCGGTGATACTTAAGTGATTAATGTTGGTGCTTTGATTAATTTATTTTGGATCCCCGCTTTTTCACATCCTTACACTTTCCTCGTCCTTACACTTCCTCCGTATACGTTCACTTCCCCCTTTCAAAATCCAGTAAAAAATCAATTTACTGTCCAAACCCTATAAGTGACACTTTAGCCGAAGTCTCTGCTTGCCATATAGCACCCTAAAAGTGACCAAATATTCCCGGCCGCCCAACATTTAAAACCATACCTCTGTTTAAATAACTCGACAAATGGCAGCAAACTTTACTATCACAACTGCATGATATCACATGATATCATCAGACTCAGAACACTGGGAGGTGCGGGAATTGATTGAAAGAACTGCCTTTTCAACTGATTTTTGTAATAATCTTGAAATTTCGCTATAATTGTGGTCAGCTACAAAATTATGTCAAAAAAGGTTCATTCATAATTTCTTAATCTTCATTATACGATCTCTTTCGTGAAATACTGAAATTTGAATGTCATTTTAAACTTTTTAAATTGTTGAAACTCAAAACTTATTTATTCATTAAAGTTGGTGCAATTTTGTAGGCTTTGGCTAGACGTTCTCAGTAAAAAACTTATGGGCAAATATCTGTTTGCTTTTTAGTGTGTTTTTTT
>JANTFA010134380.1:0-13153 GCA_026413405.1 Phytosciara flavipes
CCGTTTGCAGTGGAAACGTTGGGAGTTTGGTGCTCAGAAGCAAAAAGTTTCATCGACAAACTCGGCAAAAGGATCTCGCAAGCCACCGGAGAGAAAAACTTAAAAATGTTTCTGAAACAGCGAATAAGTTTAGCCATCCAGCGAAGCAATGCTGCAAGAGTGATGAGTACCTTCGATGTTTCAGAAAAGATGGATGAAATGTTTTATATTTTGTAATTTAACTTCCTTTATAACTTCCTTTGTAAACACTAGTCGTAGACAAAAATAAAGCAAAGAAGAAGAAGAATTTAACTTCCTTTATGTGTATGCAATATTAAATTTTCAATAATTCGCTTAAGCAACTATGCTATTGAGTAGTTTCATTGAATTTGAACTTGCACAAGCCATCAGTTAGTATTTGCAAAATCATTTTATGTACATTAGAAAATTTAAAGAACTTTCTAATAAAAATAAGTTCTTGTACCTGTACATCTGTAGATGTAATGGTTATGCGGTGGAAATGCCAATAATTGAAATGTATAGGTCAGTTTATGATGACTTTGATGAATTTCTTAATTTTTCATGACTCTTCGAACGATTTTGTAATTTTTTTGACTTTTTCAATGATTTGGTAATTTTTTTTGATTTTTCTGAGCCATGACTTTCCGGAGCAGTTTCCCCCTCTGTTTTATCAATCTCTATTTCCAATCATTATATCTCCATAGTCTCAACAACTATGAACTATGAAAACTTATCACTTCGCTTTATCACGATTCCATTGTCAGTCAATGAAAACACACAGCACATGCAAACGGACACGCATACATCTATGAAAATTTGGATGCTTTTTGACGTTACAAAGTTCAGTGTTCATGTTATGATAGAAATCAAATTAGGTTTTGAGATGAAATGAAATAACTGATACATTGGATATCGGATGAGAGCCGTAGTCAGTGATTCTAAGTCTTCAGCCAATTAAGCCTTGCTTATTCATCGTTTCTCTTTATTCTCTTAATTTCAAATGGCAATTGAGAAAACTAGAGAATCGATGATGCTGTAGTCCGGGAAAGTACCCTCCTCTCGAGCGTAAATGAATATTCATTAAATGAAATTGTAAAATTGCTACAGTACACACAATCTTATTCATAACATATACTGGAATTTTGCTCATACGAAGTGTGGTCAACCTCGGGTTGTCAATCTTTACTGCTTTCGTGCAAAATTTCCATTTAGGCATTATGTTATGAAAATAGCTATTTCGAATTCATCGGGTGCTACGTTAGTAAAGTATACGAGATCGTACGGGGCTCCGCTGCAGCATCTGCTACGGTTGTTTTCTGTTTATCTTCAAATCGCTGTTTTATCAATCTCTATTTCCTATTATTATTTCTCTATAATTTCAATTGTCTTCAGTTTACCATTTTAAAATCTCTATAAAGTTTCAACAACTATGCATGAAAACTAAGAAGACTTATTACCTCGCTTATCACGATTGCATTGACAGTCAATGATTGAATAGAATAGTATCATTGCATGTATATTAGAGGTCAGATGAGCTTTTGAGATGTAAGGAAATAACTGATATGATGGAAATGTTATGTTGGATTTCGGAAGAGAGCCGTAGCCAGTTGATCGAAGTCTTTAGCTAATAAAGGTTCGCTAAGCGTTACAAATTCATTGAATCTTCTGTAAACGTTGTTCTTATTCACCTGTACCTGTACTATTACTGAAGTAACATTGAGAAATACGCGAGATAAATCTGTTTTGCGGAATCCACAGAACGGATGTGTTTCTTACAACTTTTTTTTCAGTAGGTATACGGGTTCCGTAGGTATGTACCATTGTTACGTGAGTGCTAGGGTCACGAAAGTAATAGGATAATGTGCGCGCTAGGTATACGGGATCCGTCGCAGACCATGAAAGTGTATCGTTGAAATTTATTCCTAGCAAGTAACGATTAAATGTGGTTCAAACTCGTTGGATTTTTTTTTATCTTGTGTAGTAACAAAAAAATTCTTTGAAATCAGTAGCTTCTGGTAATCCGTTCCTGAACCCCACCAACTTTTATGAAGCTTTAAAGTTCGACTTTTGTGGTACACCAACCACCGTAGAATAATTTTCAAACACAATTTTTTCTTTCCACAGAAATCCACAATGGTTAAAACCTTAATAATAGCCGCTGCCATGCTAGCAGTCACTTGCGATGTTTCTCTGCAAAAGAAACCGGCACCGTACTTTGAGCTTCTTGCACGATATTCCCATTTATCAAGCGGTAAATCGAGCGCTCGATAAATTCAGGCATGTGAATGTTGAGTACATACGAATCGACTTTGTTTTAGGTGCTTGGGAATCGAGTCCGCCACTTCCATTGGTTGTCGATTTTGATCAATTCAAAGAAGAAGAAAGTGCTGCTGAACTTTACGCAATTCTGTCTACATTTCAATAGTAAGCTACGGCTTCAAAATGATATACATTCATCTGTTGATTTTTCATGTTACAGCGAAGAATTCACTCAATCCCGATGTGATTGCATCATCGCAAATTCAAGCTCTATTGGATCCGACGCTTTAAATCTAAATGAGTCTGTCGAGATTGATGCAGAGGAATACGTCAACATCGACTATAAATTAGTTACGTGGTCGCTGACTTGCACAATAATCGCACTGTCTGCCTGGCATCTATTTATTCGCAAGGAGACATTTTTCACCGAGAAGAACATAAAATTTGTTCGGGGCATTCCGTTGCTGGGCTCACTGTGGCGCTCTTTCTTCGGCTTGGAACATTTTACCAACTCCTTCGAGAAAATATACGCGAAATTTCCGGAAGAACGAATTATTGGATTTTACGATCTCTTTTATTCACCCAAATACATGATCCGCGATGTCGAATTGATCAAACAGATAGCGATCAAAGATTTCGATTATTTTGTGAACCACAGTTTTTACGTTGACGATAATAATGATCCATTCTTCGGCCGATCATTATTCGTATTGCGAGATCAACGATGGCGCAAAATGCGAGCAACGCTAAGTCCAGCATTTACTGGACGGAGAATGAGGCTTATGTTCACTTTAACTAATGAAGTAGCAGAAACATTTGGGAAGTACTTGAGCTGTGATCTGGTCGATGGACAGAAAGACTTCGATATGAAGGATATACTGACCCGGTTTTGTAATGACGTTATAGCGTCTACAGCGTTCGGCTTAAATGTGAACTCGTTGAAACATCGAGAAAATGAGTTTTACAAGGTGGCCAAATCCATATCAGAGTTTGGTTTCGGGGAAATGCTGAAGCTGTTTCTCTATTCCGTGGAAAAACTCTCCCGACGCATTAGCGTCCGACTAATTAAGCGTTACGACGAGAAATATCTCAAAGACATTATATTGAGCACCATGGAGTTTCGTGAGAAAAACAACGTTTTCCGATCAGATATGTTGAACATTCTAATGGAATTGAAACGGGGAACTTCATTAGCTGAAGACGATGATGACGCTGAGACTAATGTAGAAGCTTCGACTCCGGAAATAATTGATTGGTCTGACAATGATTTACTAGCCCAGTGTATGCTGTTCTTATTGGCAGGCTTTGGAACTGTATCTCTCACCCTGTGCTTTATGGTACATGAAATATGCGTAAATCCCGATGTACAAGAACGCTTGTACAACGAAATTCAGGGTGTCAAATCAAAGCTAAATCGACAAGTAGTCACTTATGAAGCTCTGAACAACATGAAGTACATGAATCAAGTTCTACTAGAAACAATGCGACGATGGCCACAATCAGGTTTTTCAAGTCGTTTGGTCAACACGCCATACGTTGTGGAAAATAGCGAAGGCAAGAAAATCGATTTAAATGTTGGCGATGTGTTGGTGATTCCATCGAATGCAATACATGCCGACGAAAAGTATTACCCGAATCCAACGAAATTCGATCCGGAACGGTTCAGTGATGAAAACAAGGATGCAATACCGATGGGTGCATTTTTAGCATTCGGAATAGGTCCGAGAGCGTGCATCGCATCACGCTTCGCCGCAATGGAAATCAAATCTTGCATTTATCATCTGCTCGACCAATTTAGTTTTGAGATGTGTGCAAAAACTCAACATCCGATAAAACTCAAAGCTACAAGTGGAAATATTGAAGGCGAGAAAGGTTTCTGGGTTCGATTGAAATCGCGACAGAATCGACCCTTCCAATGATGTCACTAATCGTGGTAACGGAAGCACGCACTGCGAAGAAATGATCCCACACACATGTGAATATCAATTAAAATCACTCTAAATACAGCTCCTCTTTTATTGAACGCCGATCGTTATGGTGATACTGTTAATTTACATTAAAATTGAGCTGTGATCATCAAACCTTTAAGAAGTAACTGAATTCTTCCGTTCGTCCACATTCACAGTTTGGTCGATTCTTTATCCGACACAACCTCCTTTCGTTTTGCCCACGGTTGTAAGTCCGATGTACACCAAAACCAGTAGACAATACAGCCAATCGCATATACACCAGATGTAATAAAGAAAACGACGCGCCACTCTTCCAACGTCTGGAAATGAAACCGAAAATGTTCAAGAAAGAAGCTCATGTCATATAGAACACGGAAAGTCTTACAAAATAATACGCAAACATCGAAAGAGCCTTTACATTCCTACATATCGTCTTCTCGTGACATTGTTTCACAAAAACACAGTATGAGGGATAAAGATCCGCCGTCGATGTTCGGGTATCACTTTGTAAGGTTTCCGGTGACCTATAAAGTAACAATCGAACCTTATTTTTAACCAAAACTCCAGTCAGTGTGGGCGAAATGATACCAGGAATCGTTCCGAATGTATTCGATATTCCCATTATAATGCTGGCATATTGTGGTGCAATGTCAAGTGCGTTTACGCTTTGGAATGAAATTAAAAATTTGGTTGGTAAAAAATGATTCAGTGAAGACAAGGAACCGTCGTATTACCAATAACCACAAAACGTCAGTGCACCGAAGCCAACAGCTAATATTATACAGACAATGCTCCACACTGGATGCAACAGAAAGGCTGCTAGCAACATGAACGTTCCTTGCAATAAGAAACCTAAACAATTGAAGTATCTGCGAACCTGTAATTCAAACAAATCCCAATTGATTGACGATCAGTAAAAACTAAAGTGATGGAAACATCAAACGTTCTAATTATTTCTCACTCCTTTCACTTACTTGACTTGTGGTCAAATATTTCTTCACTTGAACCCAGTCAGCTAGATAGCCAAAAACAAACAACAAAATTGCCATTGCTAAATACGGCACTGCTGACAGAAAGCCAGCATTACGTAGGTCATAGCTCAACGCATCTGAAAGTATTTTTGATGGATGAGAACAAAGCTACACTGTAGGTCAAGTACTATGAAACTCTAGTTCTAACGCTGAAGATTCACTGGCTGTCATGCTAGAAAAAATTGAGACTCAAGAAGTGAAACAAAACCTTTCACATTGTCGATAATCCAGATTACAAAAACCGCTAATGTGTCGAGTGATGTTTAGCTTAAAGTTCTCACACGTCGCATCGTTTATTTACCTTTCAAAAACGTAGGCAATTGTGTGATGAGCGTATAAAGACCCCAGGTCTCAGCCGTATTGGCCACATAAATAGCGTAAGTGTGTTTCGACGTGAAGATAGCTTTCCACGGAACTGATGGCTTTTCGTCACGTACAGGACCTATTGTCGCTTTTATGTATTGCAGTTCATCTTGTGTAATATACCGATCCTGCTCAGGATTCCGGCGGATCACTATCACCCAAACAATAAACCACAAAACACCCACCACACCGAATACGTAAAATAAACTTTCCCAGCCGACTCTTTTGGCTAATATTCCACATGTCGGCATTGCAACGACTGAAGTAAAAGTAGTCTTACTGTCTCTGTGTGCTCCATTCAAGCTCTGAAACTGTTTAGATTATACCTGTTCCAACGTATGTCCCTGACAATGCTATCGTTGCCATTCTACTGCGCTCATGTGGTGGAGCCCATCGTGACCAAATATCGTGTATGCATGGTAGCGTAACACCCTCAAAAATGCCTTCGATTACTCTAACCACAATAAGGGGATACACTCCAGACTTTGCTGCCAATGGAGTTAGTAGTGTTAAAACGGCTGTGGTGAAAATACCGATCCCGAACACCTAGCCAAAGTCAGAAGAATTTAAATTGTCGCGTGGATGGATTATGGAAGTGCTTTTCAGTTACCCAATTTCCGCCAACTTTTGCTCCGAAATAGCCACCGAGTAATTGCGTTAAAATGTATCCGTAAAAAAATGAACTTAGAATGAGTCCTTGTTCAGTTGACGACCAGTTAAAGTATTGCTCCTTTTAAATCGAAAAACGGTTCTGTGGTTAAACTTTGAAAAGTAACGGTAAGATCGCAGACATGAATCCGATATTGGATACGAATTTCATTCGACAATCATACAATAATAACACGCTACAGTTCACTTAAATTCATTTTAACATCAATGCAGTTCCAAATCGATCCCTTTTCTTTGAAATATAATTGAGCTTCGACAACGATTCAGGCCGAATAACTGGACGATCAGAAGTCTTCGAAAATCGTTCGAAAGCGTTTGATGAAGTTGCAAATTTTCTATGTAGAATGACACGATTCGGTGGACTTCCTTTTTTCAAGCAATGTTGTGTGGGAACCTGATGCAAACGAACTTGAACTTGGCGTTGAGAAGTATCTACTTGAATGTACTTCAAATCGGTCACTGTCTTCTGCACTATCTCAATGATTAAGCATGTTCAGAGATAAGCTTTTCTTTGATACATAGTATCAAATTATACAAATTAGGTGTCACAAATTTTTACGGTTCATTTGAAAGTGGCATTTAAATTGATAACAACTTGTTGGCAGTAATTTACGTGTCTGTGTTTTCTTTGCTAAGTATTCTGACGATGACGGGATGCAGTGTTTCGATGCACAATCCATTTTTTTGTTACTCACAAGGTCCAATCAGGCCGCAGATTGCAATGTTCGGTATACAGGCTCGGTACGAAGTGATTCGAGGGCACAGTATAAACCAAAATGCATCTATTTGCAATCCATCAACGAGGTTGCCTACTCCAAATGCGATAACAAATATATTGCAAAACAGTGAACGAATTTACGATCCAATAAACTACGAGGAAGGAAAAATCTCACTAATGTGCAGCTGCTGAGGAAATGGACATTGAATCCATTGACTCTCGAATTTGCACAAGATCTAACATCATCGGGTTGGGATGAAATGGAAGGACTAGCGCAACGCTACCAATATGCTTTCCCAACAATATTACCATCGACATATTCGTCGAATGAATTTTTCTATCGGTCAACCGGGTCTCATCGAACATTGACGAGTGTTCATGCTTTTGCCAGTGGTTTGTTTGGACCGAATGCTCATGAGAAAGTGGATTTTGAACAGCCTCCCGACCAAGACTTCCTAATGAGAAGTTACGATAATTGTCCTCTGTACCAACAAGTTATTGCTATTCGCGATGATCAAAACGTATTTAGAGAAGGGCCCGAGTATCAAGAAATGACCAGCCAAATAAGTGCAGAAGTTGGTTTTCTGAGAAACAATGAAATCGAACTTCTCTTTCTACTGTGCAAATGCGAACAAATTTTGGATTTAAAATCAGCGTCTCCATTCTGCAGTGCTCTTTCAATTGCAAGCCATCAAATGCATGGATATTACACAGATCTCGACACCTATTATGGACTTGGCTACGGATATACAAACTATCGTAATCCAAGACTTGTTGCAATATCTTCAATCCAATCAACCGACTCTCTTTTTGAAAGACAAAGCCAAACTACGATCAATCACACACCGACGACACTCAGTCACTTATTTTGCAATGCAGTTATTGCACAGCACTAAAGTATTATTTCAGATAAGAAGGAAGTGAAAAAAATCTAAATTTAGCCGTAAGGGGATATCCAATCCATGAATGACGCTCACTGATTTTCCGGATGTTTATACTACACCTTCCTCGTCCACAATTTTTACACAAATATTGGCGTGGCGCATTTTTGGCTATACTTTCTTAAAAGTGGCCGTCATTTATGAGTGGGGCCCCTAGAACGCCCACTAAAATCAACTTACATATGCGACGGTGCCATTATGAAAAGCGACCGGTCGAAGTTCGGTCATCGCCACAATTCCAACACTCAAATTAACTCGCAACGTGAACACATTGAAGAATCCAAAGAATGCTAGCATAACAACAATGTACCGCCTCTTCTGCCAAAACTTCCAGCTAAGAGGAGGGTTTTCGACAGGCACATCGACTGATGATGGCTGCACACTAAATAGACAAATCACAATATTTATGCAGTGAATTCAATCTGTTATAATCCCTCGCATACCCAGTACTTTTGCCATTTGATCCTTCAACTTTGTTCTGAAGATGCACGTCCTTGTCTTCGCTGTTCGATCCACAACATGTTAGTACTCCTTTCATCTTGTCGCGAATGAAACGTTTTTGTAGATTCACAAAATTTGTTCAATTCTCGTCATTTCATAGATTGTCCGTTATCAATACGTATTAGTTTTAGCACTTTTTGTTGAATGATTGCAATCTCAGTTGAACTAAGATTAAATCAAATTTTAATGCTGATAAAATCTCATTAAGTGCATCACCAAATAAACTATATTTTATAGTCAAACAATTCAAACAGAAACCAGAAAGAGAAACCGTTTACAAGACGCTGCGACGGAGCCCCGTACGATCCGGTTCACCTAGCTTACGTAACCCTAATCACTTGAATATTATACCTTTTTTCAAACGATTTATCCTTGCATTTTGTTGAGGTAACACTAAAAGTGAGTACAGAACTTCATTGATGAAGTCAAAAATGTTTGAAAAGGCAATATTTGGGTCACTATTAACTCACCTTTCCTCGCTTTTTCCCTAATTTTTAGCTCACTTCTCACTATTTTCGCCAAAAATTTCACATGTGTCCCTGCTCTATCATTTGATTGAAGAACTACTAAACTAAAAGAAACTACTAATTACGATGTGACTTGATTTGTTAGAAAAATACAATTTGTTGGTACTAAAAGATGGACGCAGATCTTTTCAAACGTACAGTTCGTCGGTTGGAACGCTACAAGCATTACTAGTTACGTGATGTCAGTGGGACATAGTTTTATGTTTTTTTTGCTAATACCTAAAACAAAAAAAAAATTCACGCAAATTTTTTTCTTCTTTCCATTGACGTCGTTTTAATATATCAAAACATTTTTTTTTTCTGTAAAACTGGTCCTGAAGCTCACCACTACCAAATCAGTCTGACGACCTTTCGGCAGTTTTACATTTTACGGTGAGAGTCATGGAGAATAGTTTTAAAATGTAGAAGACATTTGAATAAATTAAATTGAATAAAAAAATGTGCGATGGTGGTAACAGTTGCTAGAGGTGTGCGCCGGCGCCGATAAATTCACTAAAAATAATGAACTAAGTCAGCGAAATTAGCTAGATATTTCAAAAATAAAAACCGAATTTTCTTATAAAATGTTGTCGGTCTGAGGCGAAGCCATATGGTCAATGGAGTGCATGAGCTATATGCAAATAAAACAGGAAATTGAGGAAGCAGTTCAAACAGAGCCAGGGTCGGACTGGCTAGTGATAGGCGCTCTTGTGAAATGCAACGAAAAGCGTTCGTAATGTAGCGAAAGGCGCTTGAGTTGAAGAAAATATAGCAAATTGAATGAATTCAGAAAAGCACACTTGTGATTTCCCAAGTCGCTCTATATGGCCAGTCCGGCCCTGAACAGAGCCATGTCTGTGGGGTCGTTTTCAACATTTTACAAATGAACTTTCGGTACTTTTTACCAAAAATTCTCTGTTTATCGCCGAATTCGCCGCTGCCGATAAATAATTTGACATGCGCCACCGCCGAGTTTTGGGAAATCGGCTCAATCAGATTTTAGTCGATTTAAGCCGTCACCGGTAATAAAAAAAAATTACAGCCGCCGCAGAAAAATACTGACCGGCGCACATCTGCATCTGATGCATTTATTTAAACATCAAGTTCTTAACTAAGTTCTCAGCTCCTCTCGCGATGCGTTGTTGTTATTGGAGAATATCGGACTTTTCAGGAAACTAGCAGCTCAACAATATTTACGCCGTAAGTCTGCTCGAAATTTTAGAAGAAACTCAAAATTTTCTTCGCAATTGCAGCGTTGTACTAGTCATTAAATTGTGTTTGAATTAATTTCTCAATTCATTTGTTCATTCAACGATTCACTCAAATGTTGAAGCGGCCTTACGGTGTGAATTAGTAGACTGATTGAAGCATTTTCGCTTGCAGCCCTCACTACGTTCGGGCAACAACTCGCAAAATTGCCTAAAATCAATCGTTCAAAGCAGCTACACAAATGACTATTTCATGCAAGGTTCCCAAAATTCGAGAAAGAAAATCCAAAATTACCCATACTTTCGGTCCCGAAGCATGAAAATGACTATTTTCACTCGGTTGTATGGCTGGGTAGAAAAAGTGAAAAGTGAAACTTACGTGTGAATCCCGGGGCAAGGTTGAGATCAATAATCATACGTAATCGTGACCCACTAGCTAACCAACATGCACAAAAACACAGAGAAAACTTACACTGCTCGCGATATATATCAAGGCCATCAAGTTTGATTTAAGATTCCAGGAAAAAATTTACAAACCTCTTCTTTTCGTATCAATAAACGTGTTCTCGTGTTAGATAGGACACATGAACTTAAGAATTTTTTTGGTGTCAAGTCGTTATAAATCTTTCATTTAATATGACGATAAAATGTTTGTTTAGCTTCGTACGAAGTACAGAGGGCTATCGGGTTTAATATGGCGTTTGTTACAATCGGAGTCCAATTGGAATCGGACGCATAGGGCACAGTTTTTGGGAGTGCATTACTAAATGCCGAATCAAGAATTGAAAAAAATCGTACGGGGCTCCGTCGCAGCGTCTGCTACGGTCTTTTCTGGTTTTTAATTTTTCTGTTTTGAAGTGTGCAAATGAATGACTTCCGTCAACTGAATTGTTGAATTGTTACAAGTGTGTAGGGAATGTTATTGCTCGCTTTATGGATTGTTATCAAAATAAAAATAAATCAAAGGGTCACTTAGTTGAGTTGTTCCCGACTGAAGAAAATAATTCAAACCAAAGACTTTTCGGTGAATTTTGTTTAAAATGGCTTTGGACTTATGTTCAAGTAAACTTTGTGTTAAGTAACTTAGCGGTTTTTCTACATCATAGCACGCACTGTTGACTCTGTTTGTCTAGTCAGGTCTCATCAACTCTCATCATTTCAGAAGAAAAAAAGTTCACAAAAAGTTTGAAGCTGGAACTCGTTTTTACTTTCTGTAGCATCGGACTTTCAATTTTATTTGAACAAGTGTGTTGTATGTTGACTCATATCCAAGTGTTTTCACATTTCTTCAAAATTTGACTTCAGAAGCCATTCAAAAATGACAAAATGTCCGCACCTTTTCTATTGAGAATTCAGTGCGGTTACACCTCCGAACACGAATCTATTGTACTGATCGTTTTACGTTTATTATGAGCATCATTCGCTACCGTTCCATTTTCAATCAATTTCGGAAAATAGTCGGAAACAGTTTTAAAGGTAGATTCAATTTGGCTCTAACATGGAATCAATATTAGAAGACTGGGAACTAGCCTCGGAAATAGCTACTTGCTCAACGAGAGGAAAAAAATGTAGGTTACACAAAGAATGAAGAAGCGACCTTTAGCGAAAGAAAATTTTTTTTCGTGGGTGTACGGTTGAATTACCGTTGTTCTCCAAAAATAAAACAACAGTTCCCCAATTCCAGTAACGTTGAATCCGACCGATAAACATTTTGTTTGATCAACATCCATTTTGAACTCCGTCACAAGTCACAAGTGATCTTACAGCGTCTATAAAATAATTTGTCACTAACAGCAATCTCTCTGGTTTTCTACACCACTTCCACCCCAGAGCATTTGAAACGACTGCAGCTTCCTTGTTCTTTCAGATCGCGTATCCTCTACTGCTGACGTGATGGAATGATGAATGTTTGCATAAATTATGTAATTTTCCGATTCTAGAGGTGCTTTTCTCAACTGAAAGCCTTTGTAGTTGAATTGATTTCGAGACACTCTTCCGGAACACTATTATCACTTGCACTTACACATGCAACAAATCGATAAATTATCAGGAAAATGAAAAATTGATTTACACTTTTGTCGAAAACGAACAGCCAACAAACTAATATTTCCGTGTGCAAAATTTCTACTGTGCCAACAACATAAGATGTACAAGGTTACTATCTACCAGAACAATTGGCAACCATATTAGCAAAAAAACAAGTTGTTTGATATTACCTGTACCGAAACTCCGCGGCAGATCAAATTGATTGGAATAAAAACAATTCATTCTAAGTTTGAATTACAATAGAAGATTGCAGTATTGAGTAGGCGGTAGTTTGAGTGGAAGCTTAGTTGATGTATAGGAACGATCGATGTAGTAAGTCAGGCTCTTACATTATGTAATGCAAAGCGGAAGGTATGTTGACTATACAGAACGAGATCACTGGCACATTATACAACTGAACCTTCCACTCTGTACCTAAGCAGAGTGCAGTGGGCATGTCTCCCAACATATTCAAGAGACAAACGTTTTTCTCATATAACTCGAATTCAGTGCAATGAAAAGTTTACAAACTCGCCAGCTCTTGCAATGTAACAATTTAGGTTGGTATTCTTGCGTATGAAAGAAACGGTCATTTAATCAGCAGTTAAGAGACATATTCCTTAATCTACTATTATATAGACAGAAATAGAGTGCGAGGAAGTTTCCTTCCACAAATAAAGTAGGACCAATTCAAAGCTGTACCGTAATGGATTGTTTCCCTCCCTCTTTGGAGCAATCAAAACTTTTGCTATGAATGAGCATGATATAACCACATTGTATCAGCAAATAACAACACTTATTTGTTGATGTTACAGAATTCAATGGTTATTGTAGTTTTTCAAACTGAGCTGTTTTTCTGCGTGATATGAATGCATGATTATCAGGTAAATGTACTTCCAATAACACAGTTTTTAGACCCGTACGAAGTACGAGGGTCTAATGCCTTTACTCTTACGTTTGTAACACGTCGATTCCGACTCCCG
>JANTFA010134391.1:0-13153 GCA_026413405.1 Phytosciara flavipes
GAAAATTCAATGCATGTCGTGGAACACTTTCCTTCTTGAAATGCAACACTTTATCGAAATAAAATAACAAAATTCGAATTGGGTCATGATGAATTGTGGTCCTAAAACATGAAATTCGTAATATGCAATTGTGTTTATGCGAGCACTCTTTGACAGTAAATGATTCAATTTGTTACTAGTTTTGATTTTGCTTGTGTGTGTAAATATTACTTTTGTCATTGTGTCGATAAAGTCATGTCTAGACCCATCGTCTTCTATCAGTACTTTCAAATTCTTTGAAAGAGCCACATTTTCACGTACGAAATACTTGTCTAGGTATAACTTTTCTTAGTCCCATCAGAGAAATGCTAAGCGTCTGTCTGCTGGGATGCGTATGACGATGACGACAACTTTCACTCTATCCCAGTTGAGAGGCACCGGTTAGTATCATTTCTCAGCACGTCTCGATTCGAAATTTAAAAAAGAACGCAAAATTTTGTACGCAATCGCGGCGTTGTTATAGAGAGAGTTCGCGAAATTTTGAAGCGGTCTTCTAAAGTGACTTTATTTGACGTAAGTTTAACCAACACATTCTATTACCCTGCTACGTGCTTTCAAATAACACTTACATGTCGTTTGACATGCTAAAATGTGAGAAATTTCTGAGTTTTGCCAGTTTTGCATGTTACAATTTGCGTTTCTTCTACGAAGATCCGATCTAAGCGATATAAACGCTTATTCCATGACTTGTGCCGAAAAGATTGATCGATTTCGAGATACTTTGGTATAAAGTTTGTTAGTCAAGGTCATGGATTACTACATATTTATACCAAAGACGTTTTAGCAGACTGAACTTACGTAGACGAAAACTTGAAGCAAAAGTAAACTCTGCGTAACGCACATTTCTGACTCGCACACACAATTTTTTAGACTTTTCTACGTAAACTACGTACCAAAAGTTTGTCTAATTTAGCTTCAACTAGGCTAGAAATATGCTAGAAAACGAATGGGCTAACAACGTTTTCTCCATTGAACTTTTAAAATCAATTACCGCTCGCCGAATAATATATAATCGGCCATTTACATGGTGTCTGCTGTAATCTACCATTACAAGAAACGAAATACGTGCGTACCTTCATCCAACTCTGCATCATAATGGGCAAATTCTGCATAACTTTGATACCTCAGTTGTATTGCAACTCGGTGCAAAATGTTCTATCAGACACTATAAGATGTGTAATTGTCACACTAAACCGCCGTTTTCACAGATAACTATTAATTTACGGTCCTATCACACACTTTTTTGAAATTTCGACATTTGTTGTTGCTTTCAAAGATTACACGAAACTTTTAAATTAGGTTGCCCGTCTAATCTACATTCATTCATTTAAGTGTTATTGAATGTTTCTGCGCGCACGTACAAAGCAGAACTAAACCTTTCATTACACTACACACTCATTATATTGAAGCCATGCACTTAGATATGAATGAACGATACACTAAATTGTACGATAGACTGGATAGATATCAATGTGCGTGTTTGTTGTATACGATGCAATTATGCTAATTATGGCGATAAATATCGCTGATACATTCAATAATTCATTTGTAATTTGTATTGGTAATGTCGTCTACACAAAGCCCCCAACGAAGTTCTTATCGAAATGAATGCGTGAACATCTGTGTCTTAGATCTTACACGTTTGCGTATTCTTGTTGCGAACGGTTACGCAACTTGTATACTACTGATACACCATGATATTAACAGGTTTCCTTGTAGCTATTGTACGATGTGTTCTAAAATCATTTTTCTTCCATAGCGAGGTCGAACCGACAAACCTTATAATCGTTCTTGCCTTTTTAGTTACACTCAGTAGCATAGAAATTCCGGGTTGAGGAGGAGTCCGTGCGTAAAGTATGTGACTAATATTTAGGAGATTAATAAGGTTGCAAGATCAACAAAGCTTTAAATGGAGGTATCTACGGCGATATTGAATGTAATAGAGTGTGTCGTTTTGAATTCGACATTCAATGTGATGCTTAACATTTTCATAATCGGCTAGTAATTCATAATTTGAAAATGTAGTTGTGAAACTATAGTACAAAATACAGTGTCAGTCGTAGTTATCTTATCTCTGTGCAATGTTTCCAAACTTTTTATTCATAGTGGATCAAAAAAAAATGTGTTAGAAACTCTACTAAAATCAAGGCCATTTAGATATAGACAGAAAGCTTGTGTGCGTATAATTCCCTCATATAATGCCATGTTTCAAACCATATATCATTACCGACATGATAATCATGAGTGCGATAAAACGTGGACGGTTTTTGTATGAGGAGAAGGAGTCCGCTCTTGACAGTCTGCTGAATCGGGTTGAAATATATCTCTCCAAACGCACCAAAAAGCATGACAAATGCTCTACGAGTGGGAGACCAATGTTCGTACTTTTGTGTTCTATTCAGTTCATATTCAAAATCTTCGATCGTAAAGTTTCCTGTGGAGCATCCACAAAAGAATTTTCTTGTGTCGCTTCCGGTGTTGCAAGAGAACATTTCATTTCAACTAGAGAACCTAACTAACGTTAAATAGACATTTATCATACTCACTTCGCATCAGACAGCTTAGTTGCCGGATAGTGTCATCTTTTCCCATATTGCTCGAAGTTAATTTTTTGTTGTTTCGCGACAATTCATCGACCACGTCACTTTTGCTTTTCAGCGCCTCTTTGAATTTGCTTAGTTCATTCTAAATTAAAATAGAAAATGCATGTTGTTCGAGACTAGTATTTCATTGTATTCGCGAAGATGAGTCGTGTTGAGTGCTTCATGCAATTCCCGGTTGAGTTTCCTAATTTTGTCCTCGTATGCTTCCTTCTGGCGTTCGCGTGGTCTGGCCGTAATACACACGAGTTTTATTTTTTATCGTTTCAACGGACTTGAGAATCGCACGTGTGCGACCTGGTTCCTCTATTTTTCGTTGCTCAGATGATAAAGTTTTGAAAAGTTTTCTGATCCTAAATTCACGTTTTTCTTAGTTGAGCTCTTTTCATCATTCCTCTTTACTTCTGAGTTAATTTCCTAGCTTTTTTGAATCGAATCAATGATTTATATTTCCAAACGAGTCTGAGCGAATTTAACAGTCAAAGTGAAGCTACCAAAGTTTCATTTTTATCCAAAGATAAGTAAGAAATCACTCCGAAAAACAAAATATTTTTTGAACTTCTTGGTTTACTTTCTCTATCAAGAAGTTTTGAGCAATTGAATATCAGGACAATCGTTCATTTTGTATGTGTATTTTGCAACTGAAATGATAGCAATATAAGCATAGCTCGTGTCATGTAATGAGCATTATTAGAAAATCAGTTTAGTATTCCTAAAGAAAATAGAAACGGTGGTATTATAATTGGTGTTCTGTCTATCAACCTCTAAATCAAGCGCCGCGTATGTACACCTAGTACATTTTCAAAGGCTATGCATATGTCAGAAACAACATTTCAAGGACTGCACCAATTTTAAACCTTCGTCGGATGGAAAAGCGCTCAAAATGAATTTATGTGCACAACAGTACATAAAAATCCTTTGCGAAATTCAATCAGTCAAGGGACCCGACCCACCCAAAAGGTGGGGCCAAGTTTTTGTGCTAGTCCATACTTAAAACCAGTGCAAAATGAATGAGCATTGGTTCTATGTGAGATGAAGGTATCAAAGTAGCATGATATACAGAAATTGATTGTTATTATATCTACGTGGTAGCCTTGATCAAAGTTCTAAGATTTTTTTGTCGTTGAATGAAACTATTTCAACCGAACAACATCCTGCTTCATTCGTTTCCCAGTTTCCAAGAATGTGAATGTTCTCAAATGACGTCAACTCATTTTACTAAAGAACTTAAGGTAAAATGAATTGCAATCACACCATGGTAAGGAAACTTTTTACCTTCCGTATTTGAATAAAAGGCTTCTTGTGTGCAGTATAGCGATCCCAGGTAAGTAATGTACTATTCCGTATTTTTTCCAATAATACCCTTACAATGATGTGTCACACTTGAGCGAACCCACCGGACCCTATATCCGTTAAATTGGACGTCACTTATGAATGTGTTTGAAAACAAGGGATCGGTTTAAATCTCTGTAAATAATTAAAAGGAATAGTCGTGAGAGAAAATCCATTCTTTGTTCATCCAAACGTAACGAAACTTATGTCCCTCAGCATTAAAAACGGTTTTGTTCAAACGTTGATTGACGGTAGACAGGTTACAAAAATGATAGAACAATGATTGAATGATAGTTAGAGTAAGTTTGCAAAACATATCACACATTCTCGAAGCATGATAATCAAAATCAGAAAATACTGGCCCTTATTTAAGTGGTTTTTTGAATCAACAACCTTAGGTCGCTTGTGAAGCAACGGGCAACACATTGTTACAGTATGTACCTGAAACATTTTTGTAAGCATAAACTGTGTGTCTAATTATAACCTGTCACAGAATCTATCCATCAAATCTATTACTTCATTCAAAATATTGATTTCTAATCTTCTACTTCAAATATTTAAGCATATGAACTTTGCTATTTAGTGACCGGAGATTTTCATTTATATTTTTGTCGTCATTATCAATAACAGGTTAAGAGCCAAAACAAAACTTTGCGCAAAGGCATTTTTCAACACCTGTAGTTTCAGTGACATGCAAATGAGATCAGACGTCATTGAAAGTATGAAATTTTTGTGTCATTTGTACATTGTTAGCTGTTAGCTTGCTCGGAAGAGAGAAAATTGGTATAAGTTTGCCTTGGCACATAAAATAGCGTATGTCGGTCCACCATCTGTCTACTATTATTGTCTAGATGTCTAGTCAATTTAAGCTATACAGAAACTATTCAATTATTCAAAAGAACTTCAGAAAAAAAATGGAAAGCTCGGTACCTCAATGTATGATTGATATTGCCATCATACATATCCTCCTTATAAGGAGTAGTAAGAATATAGTAGATTTTGAAAGCGAAAATTCGGTAAGATTAGAAATGCCAGCCTTCTACTATACGACGATTTCTTATTCTCATTCATACTTCCATACATCTTTTCTTCGTGTGTTAGGAAGGTGAGCGCCAGTATATGCTGACTAGCAGAACAAACCAAAACTCCAATCGTCACATTACATTCAAAATCAATCTTTTACTTCTGCCTCAACTTAAACAAAATCGAACGAAGACGAAAAATATTTGCCTACAAAACTAACATCACAAAATGTCTGAGCTCTTGAACAGTTAAAATGAAACTTTCAATTGTAATTATGATCCTCATATATGGCATCCCATACGGCCATTCGTTCCGATTCCGGCAGGTCGATGAATTTCAACTCGTCCGATATGTTTAGGCATTTGAACGGTTTCTGCGGTGATATCGGTTCCCAGATGTCATTGTTTTTGATCAAATCAACGTTGGGACGACCATTGGCGGCAAAACTAGTCCAAATCGATACCTAAAAAGCCGAACGACTTTCGTTAATGAAATCCACCATGAATTGAAACTCCGACTTACCATTCGATCCATTGCTATAAATTCCTTGCTCGTTGGTTTCATTTTCGCCGACACGGCACTTCTAAACAGATAGAAACAGTCGTCTCCGTGGCACGCCCCTTCCAATCCTTTGAGATTCTTGCCGGCAAAAAATAGTTTCGATAAATTCATCCGTTTTAAATCAAAGTCGAAGCGGTAGAGATAGGTCGGGCCACCATCACTGGAACTAATACGCGACATCAATGTCCTGTGTAGTCCATGCCAAAATTCTCTATCTCCCATCATCTGAATAACGACAAAAGAGAGAGAGCGATTATGACTCTTTGAAACCATCCAGTCTTGCAATCAATGTCCTTCATGCAAAATGGAAATCTAAATACTCACAGCAACGTACGCATTGACTGTAGCCATAGATGGTTCAGTTAAACCGAAATAAAATTTCTTTATGTCTCGTCCGAAGCGTTGGCACCGTTCATTGCTTCGATCGGGTAAAATTTGAAAGGGAACAACTTCCTCAGCATTCTTACTGTAAGTCGTCAGAGCTTGTGGCCTATTTTTAACTCCTGAAATTCAGATTTTTACTTAAATTGGAATGCAGAAGCGATAATTTTAGTATTAAAGCAGCACCAAAACAGTGACATGAAATCTTCATGTTATGGACGAGGTGCTGACTCAGCACAAAGTTTATTATATCTAGACAGGAAAAGGAAACAAACCTTTGTACATTAGCAGGCCCTCGCCAGAACATCCGCCTATCAGTAGCGGCATTGTCCGACTCCACGCGTTCATGCTCATTAAAACTGGATGCTTGTCGATGAAACATTGCGCTGATCGGTACGGTTCAATAGTCGGTCCAAGTGGTGTGAACATGTGCTTTTTTAGCTCCTATTGTCAGAAGAATATCGAAATCAAAATGGAGTATTGCATCTTTGTTCAATATTGACTTACCTCTTTCCCTAGTAATGCTTTCTGTGCTTTAAGCAGACTACTTACTGGTGCCTTTTGTAATTGCATCATAGCCCTATGAATTCCACCTTCACCATTCCATCCCAATAGTCTGGCTACTCGTTCAGGAACATTTTCTAATGGTCCCATGGCCTGAGAAGAAAACTCTCATAATCAGCAAACATTTTTTGCTTTTCTTTCTGGTAACTCACCCACGGATTCAGTGCTGTGCCAGACATCATAATCGCCTTATGAAATAGGCCCCTTGATATGTCAGAGATCATGTGAAAATGAACTGATGAAGCGGAGAAAAATGGTTAAGTCGTAGATGGTAAAACTCGTAACTCTGACAAGCGCAGCTCTTCTAAAGCTTATTTATGGACAATCGAAATATTTACCTGAGGAACCACCAGCGCTCTCGCCAAATAGCTAAAACCGTTTTTTCCATTAAGTTTATTTTGTGGAAATTCGACTGACAAAACTAACCGTTATGTTGTTTGCATCACCTCCGAAACTTTCGCAATTTTCTTTGATAAATCTCAAGGCCATTACTTGATCCTTTAGACCGGCGTTTCCAGGTATGCCATAAGTTGGATCGTCTACTGATAAGAAACCTGAAACATTTCCAGTTTGAGTGCTTGCTCAGTGCATGTATGGGTTGTTTAAATGTGAATTGTTCGGTACTAAATGTAAAAAATTTGGGCTGACAAGAATTTTCATTCAAGTCGAAAACAATTTTCACAGGGAATCACAACCACTACACACGGGTGTCCTGCGCAACGAAAAAGTTTTTTGAAAATGTACCCAAAAAATGACTTCTGATCCGAGTTCTGGGACCAAAATGACGTGTAAAAACGATTTACTCAGCCTTCCGCTCGATCCTTCCCCATATACCTCTGCGTAAAAAACGAGTTTTCCCATACATTTTCAAAATATCCGAAGAAGGGATGAAAAAAATGGTTGTGAATCAGCGATTTCTTATTTTTTATGGATGAGTTACGTTATTTTGAGCAAAAAATGGTTCTACACCCGTGTACATTGCGTGCAACAAACGTGGTATTTAAGATTTAAATTATTGGTTCTTCTGTCTCTTGAAAAAATCTTCTCTTTTAATCAATTTGATCCATAGATTGATTCAAACTGACCCGTTTTGCACTTAGGTGAGCCCAAGAACGAGTGTGTATTTAAGCAACAAGCTTTGGAAAATTTCATTTTGAGAAGTGTAGAGGTTGCATATCCGAGCCGAAGGGGTCAAAATAATAGTTCCAAAAGCGAGTTGCTTAAAACACACAAGTGAGTTCGTTAGTCTCATTAATTGTTACGAATCAATGAACTATACTTCCAGCATTCAACGTAGTTTATTTTGATCTCTGTCTCATGTAATATACACTTTCCACGGGGAACAAATGTACATGTAATTACATCTTTCCGCGGGGTAGAGATTAAAAAAGCTTACCGAAAGGCTTTTTAGCGAACTCGTTTTGTGTTTTGGACTTGTCCTTGACGTAAAAACTGCAATGAATAATTTGCTCCGATAACAATTACTGCAAGAAAATCTCAGTTCCTCGTTCAACTCACTGCTTTTGAACCATTCGGACTATCACTCAACCCTAAATGTAAAAGACAAATGATCGAAAACTATGCACTGGCTAGAGATTTAGTTATCGTTGTTGATAATAAATGCCATATTTGTCTGAAAAAAGTATCGTCAGCAGTAAATGTTTAACGTCGCTAATCCAACCTTTGAACAACATCAAAAATGGCATTATGCCCACACGATATATAATTTCGTCATTTGAAAGAAGTTTATTATTTGAATGAGTAGCATATTGCCATTGATGTCTGGATAAAAAAAATGTGTTTACACCCGAACATTTTTATTGTAATTTATCAGCAACAAGAAGCTATTTAAGTTCAAGGATTTCTGCAAATATTTTGTTTCTTTGGTAATTGTTTTGTTACAGCCACGTTTCACGTTTCAAAATTATCATTAGAGCCATACGAAGTACGAGGGTCTTATGCCTTTACTCTTACGTTTGTAACACGTCGATTTCGAACCCCGGAGTGAGGGCAAACCTTCTGGGGTCACTCCTAGATTACAAATCAGCATTTAAAAAAATGTCCGTTGGTCTGTCAGTCTGTCATCACGATAACTTAAGTAAAACGATATCTCGAGTAAATTTCATCCGTTTTTCTAGAATTTTTTGTTTGAAAGGTATTGACGACCGTATTGTGCACACGGTAGAACTGTTTGCGGTGACCTAAGGAAATGGCCGGCAGCTGCCATTTTGGGTTTTAGTGGTTTGTATCTACATTTCAAGTAAATGTCACCTGACTTTGATCATTTTTTTATATAGTTCAGTTTATAAATGAGGCTTAGACCGGGGCTTTCGAAATTGCTGTAAGCAATTTTAAGAAGGTATGAGTTTAAATAAAATGATTTAAAGATCAGAGCAGTCCTACAGACTAACTATATGCCGTGCTCTACTCGTACGGGTCCACCTTTCTTTGTTTTTCTTTGCTGCCCGCATTTCCTATGTTATTTCGAGAGGATGCAATAAGCGGATTGAGAGAAACGAGAACAACTACGATAAACCAAAATACGAAAATGGTGGTTTTTAAAAGTGATCGGCTGTATGTGGAATAAAAATAAGAAAGAAGTTTGCATGTGCAATTCGTGAAGACAACTTAATGAAATAGTTATTTGTTAAACGAGCGTTGCGAGTCCATTCAATTCATTTACTACAGTTTTACTTGAGAATTTTAATGAAAAGGATAGTCATTGATGTGTGATTGTCTGAACCTAATGAACAATAATCAATTCTAACAAACCATCACCAGCTCAAAAATCTTACCAAAAATTCCCAGCCGATAATTGACGACGAACACCACCACATCTTTCCTCAGCAAATAGTCGGGACTGTATAATTCCTTTGAATTCGAGCCGAAAACGTATGCACCGCCATGCAGAAATACCATAACCGGACGCAATACTTTTGGACTCAAATCTTTTGTGAAAATGTTCATGTGTAAGCAATCTTCTGATCCCACGTTGATTCTTCTCATTGGGTCTTTTTGACATGCCCTTGTTTCACGACAAGCATGAAACGGTTGTGTCCATGCATCGAGCGGTTCTGGGTCCTAAGTAAAATTTAAATGAAAACATGAATCTGAGGAGTCAGGTATCAGGTTGGACCTTTCAAAAAATGCAGATCAGATCAGGAAGTCCTGGAACCTGAATCTGACCCTAAACATTGAAAATTGTAATTATCAGGTCGTTCATGACAACCTGAATAATCAAACTCTATAAGGTCTCTACCTGGCCTGTCCTGTATTAAGAATTAATTGGATATTTGAAGTTGCGAACGAGTATGAAGCATCGTGCGTTAGCAACCATTATCAAGCCATTATCAGTCAAACTACTCATTCGTGAAAATGCTCTACACAAGCATCTGTGTCTAAACTGATCAAATTGATATCAATTTTTCTCACCTTAAATCGCAAATTTCCGACCGGCGGTTTTGCATATGGCACACCAAGAAAGTTGATGTAAACGAATCCCAACGATGAGGACATTTTCACTCCAACAATTTCGCCAAGACTCGATTTGACCGTAATCGATTCACCAAATTTTTGCTTCAAATATTCGGACATCTTGTATAGTGCCGCAGGCCATAAGTATGGCACCAATACCAGATCGTCCTTCATGCTGCCGATGTCTCAGGTTCACACAGTTTGACGGATCTCAATCAACTACATGAGAAGCAGAAAGGTAAACCTGTTGAGTTTAGTGATTTTTTTGTTGTTTTTTTTTTTAAATCTGAAAATGCAAGGTATATTTTGGGGCGAAGGTCATTAACAACACAAAGTATTGCTAAACAGTTCTCTTTCTTCTACAGATTCACGTTTCATGTATCCAAAGGTACCACACACTGGTGTACACATAAATGATTGAAGATTACGTTTTTTGTGCCGTCGTATAATGAAAGGTAAATGTTGTCTCAACATTAAATTCTATTGTCCAAATTTTTTTTTCAAATGTTTCATCATCGTACGTATTCCTTCTACGTTCGACTTAAAATGAGTTGAAGAAATATTTATTTGAAGGCGCACTCTTCTCATATTCAAAACAAAACTCAAGCTTTCATTACACTCATATCATGTATTGAATAAGCCAACATGCACCTAGATATGAACGAAAGACACACTGAACGAGTTTTAAACTGGTAGAATATGAATGGGCGAGTGTTTTTGTATACGATTCAATGTTAGGTAATCATTGCGATAAACATTTTACCATTCAAGTCTTATTACGAGTGTAAATGACTCTTAAGTTGGTCAAAATCAAAAGTGAATTTTAAATTAACGTCCAATGTGATGCTCACTCAACACTCACATATTATAATAAGAATTGAAAACATTGTTATGGATGTGTAAATATACTGAACAGTGAACACACTGTCAGTCACCGTCATCTTATCTGTACAGAGATTCGAAACTTTTTATTCACAATGGAAGGATCACAAAGATTTTAGGATTGTCTACGATTTGTACAACAGCAAATAGAATCGAACTAGAAGGTTCGTTCACATATAAGACAGACAGCTTATTTGACTTGAAACAAATCCCACCCCTTATCACACTAGCCGATACGAAAAACGCTCTAAGTTTTAAGAAATAGAGTCTACGCTCATAATATCGACATAAAATGTTCCCTACACGTTGAACTCTGTTGTTGTGACTCACCTACTACTTGGTCAATGTTGTATATGGGATATTTTGAAACAAGTTTCTCTATACCAAATCTTCTGTATCTTAAACAGTTGTTGTGAAGATGGCATTCATTTCGACCTTGAAACTAATGAAAGTAAAAAAAAGCGCGCGATGATAACCACCGACTGATACACTGCTACACGGTTCTATCTGTTATTACCTTTCATCTTCTTCCATGCGAAAACTTATTTATGACCCCCCCCACACTTATTGACATAGATTTTTTGCATGTCCTTCAGCATTCAGCATAATTTTGTTTGAATTCTCACATACAGTAGACAAGCTACCGAGCTTATTATATTAACAGACCTCTGGCGAAATTACCTGTTCAAATCATCGACAGCAGTAGATGCTGTCTTTTAGCTAAATTGTTTTGCGAACCAAAAATTTTTGAAACATTTTTTTAAATCCTCCGCTGTATTAACAAACTATATTATATGTCACTGTGTGCTTACTCAATTAAGCAGAACTAACTTTGTGCAAAAACAATTCTTTAAATTCAAAATCACAACGTTCGTTTGAATGACTTGCAAATCAAGTTCATGCTAAGTACCACACACTATCGAATTTGTGAATTTTTTTGTCTGTTTAATTTGAACTTAACGTCTTGCCGACCAATTAATGCAGAAACTATTGAGAACTTCAGAAAAACACCGAAGCTTAAATTTATTTTATCGCGTTATACACCATTCGATCTGTCCTAATGAATGATACGTAATGCCGTCGCACGAAACTATGCGAGGGTTTATATAAACTTAGAGCTTTACTGGTAACAGTAGGGGGGTATGCAAGCTTTTTGTGCTGAAATGAAAAACTTTTTAAGCAGAATCTTAGGTTCTATTTTAGGATGTACAGCCAAAGTGTGTAGGTTAAGGCCATAAATGTTTCAGTTTTTTCTGTCTTCCAAAGATTTTGACACAATATCTGTACGTCCAATGGAATATTATTTGAAACCTTTCCGAAACGAAATCTTCTTCTCCCTTTTGTTTCAAGCATCGCGTATTTAACTCAAACTCTTTTACACCGTTCGTTTAACAATTCATTTTAATAAATAAAACCCCACAAGCCGTAGGTTATTGGTCAATAATTTCGATGCTGTCGATAACAGATGTTTAGCCGTTTTTTTTATCAAATCGCGTTTTGAGATTCGAGCAAAAATGGCTGTCTGTCACGATCTATTAGAACATAAGAGTAAGCCCTAATATTAATCCCGACATGAAACCATTTCAATTTGAACATGAACTCCTGATCACCTTCGTACACTGCTGACCCGAAGCAAGTGTTGTAAATCAAAGAGAACTCTTGCTAAAACCCCACCGGAAAAATGTCTCTGATATACAGTCGAAAATCTATCAATTTATTTTCAAGTTTATGTTTAAAAATCACCAAAAAAATGATTTGCATAAATTTGTTTTATAACGTAAGTGATGGAGAGTTGTTCCAATGAAAAATTCATCGTGAGAGTTGTTTCTTTGAGACTTGCAATAGAGTTGACTGATAGATCAAATATACTTGTTTTTTTTGGATTGGAAGCACAATGCCGACATTAAATTGTAAATTCGTTATTTTGGTCATTTTGGCTCCAGTGCAATTGAATATCTTCTATCCAAACGACACTATAACGTTCAATCGTTTCATTATTGAAAATTTTTCACCATAGCACAACTCCACATCAGTTACCTTACACGCGCTGTCGATGACCTTTCACAAAAATAAATAACACTTAATTCGAAGCCATGCAAGCCAATGAAGACGAATTTGGTCAACAATTATTCATCGTTTTGACGAAAAGATGACACACGTCCTCCACTTACAAAAATATTTCATCAGATAAAATGACGCAAATATTTAAATTTACTACCAAAAAATTGAGCCGCAAATGGTACAAAAAAGCGATCAAGCAACTCGCTGGGACGACCAAACCAAAAAATAATTTTGGT
>JANTFA010134402.1:0-13152 GCA_026413405.1 Phytosciara flavipes
TTTTTTGACGTTCAAGTGTGATTAATGGATTAGCTTTTGGGTAAATGTGATTTATTATATTAGCCCGGTGGTGGTGGTGTGGTGTTTGTGTACATTATAACTCATATTTTACTAAAGAACAGGAATTTTTTTTTGGCGTGTTATTCCTTAACAACTCACCATTTTATTCAATGTTACACAGGACTCATTCTCGTATTATAAAGTAAAAACAGAAATTACCAACAAAAAAACAGGAGCAAACTTAATAAATTGTCGAAAATTAACGTAAAACGTCAAGTTAGTTAGTTGTGTGGGGGTGTGTGTATAGAATTTCATTAAACAAAATTATCAAAGAATAATTACATGCCAACCTAAGTTGGGGGAATGTAAATGTAACAAACAACGTTACGACAACAAGACCAAAAAAAAAACGCTGAAATTAATAATGAAAACAGAGTAAATCGTTTACATAATTGATCCCCAGTTTGTGTGAATCACTTCCAAGTAGTTTCTTTTCCTCTTCATGTTTATTGTGGCTATCATAAATCATAAATATGCCCGGGTAACAATACACACACAAAATTGCATAGTTGCTGTTTAATAACTAGCCGACCGACGTTGAGAATTTATAGCACTCCCAACTCTCGGCTAAACGATCAAAAATACTCCTACACACCAGAATACCCCACCCCCCACAGACACACGGCGGAATGAACATTCATGTATCGAAGCGCCTGTATCTATCACAAAGTAGAATTTTACTAAAACGTGATTAATATTTTAGTGTTGCTGTTGTTATTGTTGTCAGGATGGAAACACACACATAAAACAAAATGTTTCATAGAAAAGGCCCATCTCTCTCATCTGAATCCATTTTGATAACAATTCATAATTCGCACAACTGAATCATTTTAGTGTTTAAATTGTTATTTGTCTATTGTGTTCAACTTTTCGTGAAACGATTTTGTGGAAATTATGTGTGTGTGTACACATGTAGTAATCCATGACCTTGTCTCGTGACTAACGAACTTGGGAACCAAAATATCTCGAAATCCGTTAAATCAATCTTAGAGCATGTATGATTCATTTGAAAGCGGTTCAGAAGTATACCAGATTTGGTTCCAAGATAAGATTGCTTTAAGGGAAGTTCCATCGATTCCTATAGCTATTATAATTATCTCCTCATTATGATCCTCTTCTGGGACGTTCGTTACTCATGACCAATAAATAACCTAAATACAAACAAAGCACACTCTACGCGGAATAGCGGCGGTGTAGAAATTTCGCTTGATTTTTATAAGTGATTCCAGGTGGTTCCGGTTCGTTCCCGTGGTCCAATCGAAAAGTGATGTATGAAAGATGACATTTATTTTTGATAATGAACAAATCGTCCATACATCACTTCGTCCAAAAACCATGAAATTTAGCCGTTATAATTCTGGATCATTTCGACTCCGCCGCTATTCCCTATAGAGTATGCGTTGTTTGTATTGAGGCTATTTGGTCGCACTCGGCTTCGTCTCGTTATTCCAAGATTACGACTCGTTCTGAAGAATTCTACTTTTACATGTACAGTAGTGTGATCAAAGTACTTTTTATACTTTTAGGCACTAGTGCGCAAAAGTGACGTATCGAAAATGAAGATCCCATTTCTGTACATTAAATCTCGTTGCTGACTTGTGCCTAGACTGGAATTTTGCGCATACGATTTTCACATGTATTGCGCGAAATTTCCATTTGGGCCACAGCCCTGCTTACTAGCGTGAACTCTAATTTGGAACGTCAAAAAGCCTCCAAATGTTCATATATGTATGTGTGTACGTTCGCATGTGCTGCGTGTTTTCACTCCCACAAAATAAACACGACTCCTGTCCGTACGAAAGAAATGCAACGCCTACTAAGATTACATAAGCAACCGAATATTTCTTCTGTTCATGCTAGTATCAGGGCTATGTTTGGGCACAAGTTGGCAAAATAACGGAAAGCTCATTTTCGAATCTATTTTTCATTTGATGAAGAATCCCATTCTACTCTTTCATTTGTTTGCACATCAATTTTGCTATAAAACAGAGCACCATATTCTTTGCAATCTTTGCCGGTATTGCCGATAACAGATGGCTAGAAGTTTCAAAGCGAAGTGGCTGTTTGGGGTTCATTAAATGATCAGCACATGTTGCTGTCGTTGGGTCAAAATTGATTTTCAGCCAATCGTTTCAAGGATCGTCTTTTATTACCTTCAATAAGGTTATCTTGTGAAATTATTTGTCATAATTGACTAGGTTATGACAGTCAAAAATATTTAATTGTACTAATATCCGAGCTGCATCAAGACCCAATTTCGTTCATCACGGGATAGGTCATGGAACTAGCAACATACACATACATTAATAACGAGAAACGGAATGCTATCCCTGGAACATCAGTAATTATGAATTAATGTATAGTTTATGAATCATAGCTTTAATTTGAAGCATAATAAATTAAATTTCATTCCGCACCCATTAAATCGGCGATGAAACCTTTTAACGAGAATTTCATGATAATACCCATGCAATGTAATGTGTAGGTGAAAATCGGATGCTTTTTGAATGATTGCGGGTCCTAACAATTAATTGTTATACTAATGAATATTGAAGTCCAATTGGGAAAGGGACAACACTTTTTATTTAAAACGAAAAGAAAAATTGGGATGGAAACAGAGTTGGAAACATTTTGTTTTTTGTGTGTGGAATGTTTCCCATTTTATTTAGCTTCATACAAGAAAACCGAAATTAATTAAGTTTGGCTTACGTGTGTGGGTCTGTCTGGGTTGGTTGAAGCTTCATTAAAAGTTTTTTTTGCTTCACCACAGAAACAAAAAAAAATCACAAAATTCTCTCTCTCTCTCTGTGTCTGTGTTCATTTAGATCTCTTACTCTTTCCAGTTATTGCGGAGCTAAAACGATCTTTGAATGCATATAAAAACGTACATTTGGTTGTGGGTGTCTTAAACTTTTTGTTAATGTTGAACGCAGAGATGGAAATGAAAAAAAAGGTTTAACGACTTCACTGTCGACGAAGTTTTTAACTTGTAATTTCTATGCCAACTCGTTCGTTCATTTTCATCATAATATTAAAGATCGAGATTCAGGACCAGGTGAAAACCCTTATTAGACCGACTTATGCTTCATTCCATTAATCTTTTACAAATGGAAAGTTTATCACTACGACAGGGGTCAGTAAATTTGTCACATTTTTTGTGCCAGATATTTTCTGTTATTCGAGACAAAATCTTCTACTTCATTTGTTTCGACACGCATTTCACTATACGAGGTATAAGAGAACAAAAGCAAAAAAAACAACGTTTTGTTTGCCTTGATCAGTAGACTAACTTAATTACTACGCTAATGATTCGCTCAGCGAATATCATCTACGGAGCATAAAGATTCGAGTAGGGCTTAAATTTGAAGCAGATTAAAAATGTGCACTGATAGAAGAGTTAACGTCTTGTAGAAAGAACGACTAATTCCATGAACTGTCCCGTGATAAATAAAATTCCGTCTTGAAATAGCCCGGAATCAGTAAGTCTTTCCACAGAGAAATCTATTGTAATCCACGAACTTGTCCAGTCACCAAGAAACTTTCAACCAAAATATCTCAAAATCCAATTATCTTTCGTTAGAGCGTGTTTGATTCATTCGAAAGCGGATCAGCAGTAGACGAGATAAGGTTCCATGAAAGATGCTCTAAGAAAAATCGCATCGATTCTGTATTTGAAGACCAAATTTCGTTCGTCACGGGACAGGTCATGGAATTAGCCATACCAAACACGAGATGTGTCTTCGATTGAAGTCGGAAATTACCCTAAACATACACGGAAAATAAAGGCATTGTCAAAGATAACCTTGATGCAGTCCCATTCATTGGCGTACTGTGATCTGTCAACATAAACTGATTTTATAAGTGGTTGCCATGAAGAGAATTATCATTCAAAATTTTTAACTTTACAAATTTGCAACGTACAATTAGAATATCATATGAGTCAAGTATTTACATTGAAAATGAATGAAGAAAATTTTCAATTTTACCCTGCCGTGGGATTGAACCTGGTACGGACAACAATTAGAACACTAAACGTGTTGACGGACAACAATTACAACACCAAAAGTTGTAATTGTTGCCCGTATACCACTTTGTAGGGGTGTCAGAGCCTCCTTTTTTCCCCACATCGGAGTGACAACATCATTTTATTTTGACTTTTGAACAGGATTTTGAAAATGGAGCAGTGAAGTAGAGGTGTGCGGGCGGACCAAATTTTTGAGTCCGCCCGTCCCGAGGCCCATCTTTTTTCAAAATAAAATGCGCGGCCCCGCCCACTGCGCGAAAAATTTCTAAAGTCCGGCCGATGAAGTTTATGCCCGCCTGATGCCCGTTAAAAAAAATTTTTGCCCGCACTTTTTTTGAATTATTTCGTTTCAAGAAGTTGACAAGCCCGAAAAAATTTTGGCCCGCCAGACGTTTTGGGCAGCCCGCACACCTCTACAGTGACGTTTTGTAAATCAACCCACGCTCCTCATGCCTTAGCCTTACATCGGACACGTATGGTTGCTACGCATATATAAGCACAGCTCGTAACTATTCGTTTCGGTCGTATGTTTATATAGGTGTACGTCGTACATGTCACACGTAGCAGTCATTCGTGTCCTATTTAAGGCAGAAAAATCCCTTTCTTGTTTACACATTCGACGTCAATCCCTTTGTTCAAGTGTTACTTGATGGCATTGCAACTTAATTTTTTTTATCTAGTAAACTCATTCTAGACGAAAGATTTGCAGGAAACATTTATGCAGTCGGTTTGAATGTTTTCTCTCTTATGATTCGTTTCCACAGAAAAACTTTCATTTTTTTTTTCATTCAGAAAGATCTCTAATTATTTTCGTATTTTCGTTTAACATAAAGGTGTTGACACCCATACGAATATTAAAAAACTAAAGTTCCATAGAAAATATGTGAAGTGGTGGTGCTTTTTTCCACTGTATACAACACGTTTACGGTTGATGTGAGTTATAAAATGAAAATAATAATTATGTACACTTAAAGGAAGTAAACAAGAAATAACCAAAATAAAAACGAAACTGAAAAGAAAACTCATCAAATAATTATAATATTCCGAGGCATAATATTGAACTGGAAAGAAGGAAAGAAGGAAAGTTTCCGTGAACAATTTTTGTTGATAATTTCGTATATGAGAAAGAATAAGTGGACTCTAACATAATTTCCTACAGACTCGCCTATTGATTACATTAAAATAATAGAAAAAAAAGTTTCCATTTTCATCTAATTAACGCGAAGTTTTTTTTCCAATGTTTTCAACTAAAGAAACTACCAATTAATTGGCTACTATCATGACAGAACTATGGATATGGAAACAGTCATAAGGAGTATAATGTACAAGCTACTGGTATTTTTATTATTTCAAGGTAAGTGAATAAATAAAACACCTCACAACAAAGCATAACATTCATAGCATGTGATATTGAATTTTTGTCCCACTAAACATTTTTCTACTTGTCATTAAAAGTAGCTCAAATTTTTACATGTCGTTAAACGAGAGAAAAAAAAAACTTTTTCCCCGTATTTGTCTTCAAAATGGTAATTATGTTTTTCCCTAATTAAAAAAGTAGAAAATAGATTTGTTGTCTGATTTACACGTGTGATTGAATGAGAACACGCACCCACCTACTCCTACGAACACTAAATTGTATATGAAAACAGAGCAAAACGGGTCAATTGAAAGCAAAACGGAAAAAAAATGTGTAACCGTTAGGGTAAGTCTCACCACTGTAAATAACTGTGTGTAGTCAACAGTGTTCTACAGGTTGTAGAACCTTTTAATCGAACACCAATGCCATTAAAAAGTGTATTTGGAACTGATTAAGGATATCGTCCTAACTGACGAACACGAAAAAGAAAGCTGCTCGTTGCTACGTGTACAATCCGCTTCGATAAAAACCCTTTTAATTGTGATAAAGTATCTATGGTGGGCGTTTTATTTTGGAGAAAAATTTTCAATTAAAAGTGAATTCGGATTAAACTTCCATTACATTTATTAATTCCTTTTAATGAACCGGCGATTGTGACGGTGATGGGATATTATCGTTCAATTAACGAACAGTACATAAATCGTAATGAAGCAATTGCATCTGTCACTTCATTTGTTCAAAACATTTTCCTAGTGTTTCAGAAAGAACTTTGATAGACTCTATAGCGAGCGCAAAAAGTTGAAAACGCACTAGTGCGAAAAAAATTTAACACACTAGTGAAAAAAAGCCTTTCATACGACATTGCATGGATGCATGGGAAGGTGATGATTATGGCCCGGAATTGCGAAAAGTAACTTTTTCAATGCCTTTTTTCCAAGAAAAACGTGGTTCGTAACTTGATTATAAATGATTTTTACGCACCAGTTGTGTCATAAGGTTGCATAACAGTATACCATGTCCTTGCTTGTAAATTTGTTGTTTTGGCAACAACGTGACGAGCCGAAGGCGAGTAAAGTAATCTCTCAATCTTCAAATTAGGTGCCAATCACAAATTAAGCATTCTCTACAGGGTGGATAGGGGGCTGACAAAAACCTAAGCTTCGACATTTCTCCAATTTTCTTCATACATTTTGGCGTTCAGCGGGCGAGGGGGTCTAAAATTCGTAGTTTGTAGAGTGTACAAATTTGTGAATGACGACAAAATGAGTTCAGATTAGAACATCGCAAATGTTTATTGTTAACAGTGAAGTAGATACCAATTTTAAGAAGTGTCGTCACTGTCAGATTGGTTTTTCAGAAAATTTTGTTATATGACGATGTTCAAACTGTTCTCACCCCCGCGGGGCCCCGTATGAAGTTTCGTTTGAAAGGTATGACCAATACCAACACCGAGAAAAACTTTTATTGAAATCGGATCGGACCAATGTGTGGTGAATTGGAACCGTTTCCTGCATTAAATAGAGTTAATTTTATAAGCACTTTGTATAAACAATTAGGATGAAGACGAAGACATTCCTTAAGTGAGTAAAAGGGTAAGACCAAGGCACAGTAAGGCCGACCAAATGCTAACACAAGAAAGTCACTGAAAGTCAAATTGTCGAAAAAATCCGGAAAATTTTTGTAGACACTAGTCGTAGGCAAAAATAAAACGAGGAAGAAGAAGAAGGATGAGGTTAGTTGCGAAAATATCATTCGAAATTCGTTTAAAGAATTAAATGAATGTATGGTGTAGTGGTTAGCATTGCTGATTTCCACGCAGAATTTCCGTGTTCGACAAGCGGTCAGGTCATGGTTTTTTCATCAATCGTAACTGTATTTTGATTAAAATGACGGCCTGGTCTAGGGCCACTACTTTTCGCCTCTATGAGGTTTTTGAGGCTGTACTTCGTGCTGCAGCCCGCGGTTACGGTTACGTTTCCGTTTGATACAACTTTCTTGCAATAGGCTACTAGGTATGCAGTCACACTAGGGTTGCGTAGGTACTAGGGCTTTGAAGGTAGTAGTGTTAGATTAGCTGGGCATGCGTGATCGTACGGAGCTCCGTTGGAGCGTCTGCTCCGGTCTTTTATTGTTTTAAAATAAAGGTTACCCTACGCCAAACACTCGCATGAACTTTTTGCACCTGATGGAACGAAAACTCTAGTTATTTGCACTGCACAAAACATTGTGAATTAAAATATTTCCATATTTTCCCCCAACCAGCATGCATACGGTTTTTTCCATTCCAAAAGTCATTTCAGCTTAATCAATACTCAATTATTACAACAACGAAAATGAAATTCGTTACACAGGACATTATGTACGACCTATTACACGCTTTAAAACCCAATTACCCCCACATATATCCGCCATAATATAAAACTGATATCATGAATTGATGATGATGCATATGTGGAAAAAAATAAAAAAAAATTTTTGTTGTTATCGGAAAACAATTTGCTTAAATTGATTATTTGTTGAATGATAGTCATACCCCGACATAACCGAAATATTCGTACCCCGGACCAAAAAAAAATAATAAAAATTTATGTATTCAACATGATAACCGAATTAGCACACATCAAATATGCAAATCATTTACAATAATTTCCATTTTCATACTCTCCGCATACAACATAATATAACCGAGTACGATTCCGACTCAATTCCATCTAACAAAACAGTAAAATGATTTGAATAATTAATATCAATCTATGTATTCCATCAATGATGCATATCTATCATGTTTATTCTCTGGCAAATAAACCATAAATTTACATAAATATCAACCGCGCGCAAACCGAATACAACACACAGACAGCCTTCACATATAGGGATATTATAGTACAACAGCACAAAAAGAGTATCACTTTTTCCATACATCAGTCCAATATATTTACTCAAAAATATATTATTCTATACACCGAGTGTAAGGAAGATATCGAAAATATGGTTCCGTTCCATGGGTTGCAGATGAATGTGTTATACAAATGATTTAAAATTTTGCCGTATTCTTTCACATTAGGAAATGTATATATATTTCAGAAAACATTTCTCGTGTGTATGTCATCTGGTGGAAGAGGAAAGGAAAAAGTAGGAAGAAGAAGAAGCAGCAGAAGTAAAGACACGTATAAAGAAACAGAACCGAAACGAAGAATAAGATGTTTTCCAGTTTGCATTATTTATTTTGTTCAAGGTTTCGATTCTCTTCCATCGGAATCAACATGAATAATTCGATAAATTTTCCTCGCACACACACACACACACTCCTCATATAAATAAATTCTTTCATTTTTCCATTCGTATATCAACATTCTTCCTTCACTTTGTCGGGTACATGAACATTGAACATATGGTTGGTGCGCTCAAACACACAAACTTTAGGGGATGTTCATGAATGACATCCACCAAAAAGTCGGAATTTTCTCCTCCTCCTTCTCCCTTTGTACACTACTGTTCAAATTGGTATACCCCCCTTGTGAACGCCCAAATGAGAAACCACTTTCCTTAAAAAATTTCTTAGAACGATATTATGTTTGCATGGCAGCATAACACTCGCCGAATCAGATGCTCTTTTATCAGACGTATAAATGATGCTAAAACAAACGAAAATTACGAAACATGCACAAAATACCAAAAGCGTATAGCACCAGAGGGTTGCAATATCGAACAACAATTCAGCTGTAACATATGACGCCATAGCCCTGATACTAGCAGGAACATAAGAAATTTTCCGAGGCTTATGCAATCTAGGGCGCTGCATTTGGTTCGCACAGACAGGAGTCGTGTTTATTCTGTGTGAGTAAAAACACGCAACACATGCAAACGTACAGGCATACATGTGTGGACATTTGGAGGCTTTTTGACGTTCCAAATTAGAGTGTTCAATGTTCATGCTAGTAAGCAGAGCTATGACCACGCACATAACTATACAGAATTGAAACGAACGTCGTGTGTGAAACTCTACACGGCGCACGATTCATACTGACAGAATAAGTTTGAATTTGGCGCGTACTTTAGGACGACGGCGTCGTTGTATCTACACACGAATATCACACATACAATCTAGAAGTTTTTTCCAAGCTGCTGTTTGACATTGCATATCTAGGTATTCTTAGATCGATGTATAGCACTAATCACAACATGAGGTCGTACATAAATGACGTCACGCTTGTTCAGTGCTGTCATCAGATTAAAATCACTGTTAACTGGACTCCTACCTTCCATTTAGGGTGTGTATTTGGGGGTACAATACACATTTAGCTACGTTGTACGAAAGCACACTAGGCCCAATAGAGGCTTAGGTGCTGGGCTTGTCCTTCCCACTTCTACTAACTAGTGATTTTAATCTGATGACAGCACTGAAAAAGGACTAATCCCCCTACCCATTCTAGATGGACGTCATTTATGGACATCACCTAAGACATTTCAAAGATATATTCCTCCTTTTGTTATTTTCAACTTGAATGGATATTTGAAAACGAAAAAGAAAAGATTTCCTTTTTCCATGGGAAAATCACTGTTTCCGAAATGGTAACGAACTTAAGTACAGTTGAATCGGCATTTATGAATGACCTTGCAAACGGAAAATGTAAATGAGGCAAGAGTCTGAAAACTTTCTAGACACGTAAAGCTTCGATAAGCGATCACTACAACACCCCGAAATGCAGTGTATTCAAATGTTGATTAACCGACCCATTGCTGTAGGTATATTATACCGACTGGTAGAACCACACCACATACGCTTATGATTGTACATAAAGCATTGAGGAAAAAATAAAGAATTCCTTCGAAAATCAATAAAAGAACTATTACTAAGAAATTGTTGAAGCTTAAAGCCGAATCATAAAATATTAAATTGGAAAAGTTATCAAGAAAGTAAGGCGCATCTATGTATGATATGATAACCCCCTTCCTTAATTGAATTGGGATCAGCAACAGCCACAACAGTCTAGCCGCACACCAACAACGTTTCTAAAACATTGAACTTAATGTCCATTGTCCAATGTTATACCAGCTCTCCCGATCAATTTAACCGAAAAAGTCGCAAAAATTTTTATAAGCCAAAGTCAAGCGTCTGACACACTCAGAAAAAGAAAAGTTTTCAATTCTTATCCACTTATTCTCTGCGCTTCGTTATTATTAAATTTATATCTCTGCCCCAAAAAAAAAAATGCGAAACTTTTTTTTCTTCTCTTACTTTCTTATACTTTATGGATATATAAATAGATCACAACCACCACCAACACTGCCACCGCCATCACCGCAAAACATATAAAAAGGAAACATTTTTTCCAATACATTATTCAGATTATTATGTCGAGATGTGCACGCTGTGGAAATATATGCGAAGAATTTCGGGTAATGACGAAACCATCTGTGAATGCTTCCCATTTTCAGGGAGACAAGAATTCAGACGATGACAGAAATGTTGACATAAAAATCAAGTCTCTTTTTATTTTAATACTTTGACAGCGGTGAATTTGTTGAATCCATATATTGTGTTATGGTATAGTGTGTCATGATGACAGGATATAGTATGCTTATACATTATGCACTTTGAACAGTCGAAAAGTTCCTTTTTTGTTCTTATTTGTATGTCAAAGATTTCACTGTCAATGTAGAGTGTGAAAATAAACGAAATTGTTAAATTCAAGCGAATTATATATCTTGTCTCATTACCATTCAACACTTTGACATATTATATCAAATGCTAATGACAACTGCAATAAGTCGTCTTCGGGGGGTTCCTCACTACCCGAAATTGTGTGACACCAATTAGCTATTAGACGTTTACTCATACATTTGTAGTAGCAGCTGGATTCGAAGCAACGGACGCGCATCATATATAAATGTGAAATCACTACCTCAACAACACACTTGAAAAAAGTCCTATACAGAATTTGTCACCAACTGAGTTCGATCCAAGGTATTCTTGTAAACGAGCTAAGCCGCTCTTGATAATTATATTTTACTCGCTGCACCCCTGCGAAATGATTCATTACCTGATGATATTTACGGTAATTTTCATTTCTCAATGGCTTAACAAGTAAAATAGCATACCAACTGTTTTGGATATTGTTATTTTGACTTGTGTGGTTCCATCCCTCGCCTTCGGCTCGAGCTGTAAATGCCATACTTGTCAAAATAAAATTCTCCAATACCAATACGTAATCTACTACCACTTTACTAGGTAGTTAATGGGGCCATTCCCTAACGAGTGAAAACCGTTTACCTCGCTCGTAAAGTAAAACAGCATACTACAAACACGACATAACTTGTTATTTCGTATCACGATGAGTAAAAGAACCTTGGGCGGAAACACGTGGATTCTTTTACTCGTCTGGATTCGAGATATCAAATTACTTCCCTGGTATACAGAGACACTTTTAACAGAGAAACTAGGGGGACGAATCCCCACAGACTCCCTTCTGGTGCTCCCAGTCGACCTTGCTCACTCTAACAAGTCACCCGCAGTGGACTCCTAGTCTTCTTAGTCCAAAGGGTAATGTAAGCGCTCCTTACTAGAAAAATGCTGCATAAAAAGTCCTCTGCACTGAAAAAAGCTTAAAAGTTTCTCTGCTGGTATAGTAATTTACTATTACTCAACCCATTGTGTGACTAGAAAGATAAATCTGACGCTACTTTGCTCTGCAAGTTTTTGTTTCGTTTGTTTGTTGCTTTGTTGAGTGAAATACCTCACGTTTCTACGTGATAATTTGGTTATCTACTCCAGCGGATTACATCCATTGCCTTCGGCTCGAGATACAAGCGTAATGTACTATTCATCCAACAATTCCTTTTAAATACTTCAGACATGTGACACCAATTACCCGAGTGAATAGCCCCTCGACCGTCAATGTAGAAATGTGATTGTCACAGAGAATATGTTAATTGTTGTTGGCATCTTAATTTCACTAATCTATTGCAAAAATATTATGCCGTTCGAATTAGGAAAATCAACAAGAAAATGCAAAACTAAATTTGAAATAAATGCTGGAGCTGATATAAAATGGAAATTCAAATTAGTCGAGTGGAAACGTTCAATTAATTCAAACAAAGATGGGATACTACAGTGAATTAAAAGATGAAAATATTCTACAGAAATGGGTTGTCAGTTGTGAATCTGTCTTGGAAACAGAGATTTTACATTAAAAAAAAAAGCTGGAATTTTGAAACCAAATAAATGTTTTTGTTGTTGAATTTCAACAAAATATTTCTAAGTCATCGAACAGTCTCTGATGAAGAAATAAGAAATCGATTATTCGGTTGTGAATTAAGCACAAAAAATAGCTAAACTTCAATAATAATTCAAGAATATTGCTTTCGGATGAATGGAACGCTAAAATTATTTTTGCTGAGGCCATATACGCAATACTAAATTTAGCGAACAATACACCTTCGAAATTCTGGTTTCATACCTAAACGAAACAAAATTCACCAGTGGCTATTTCTAGTAATAATAAGGTTACTACTCCGCGATGGAGCATAGGTTGATCGTCATTTTCGCTAATTTCACTAATCTCTTGGAGTTCTATTGATTGCTCAGCGGTAAATTGTGCGACACACCTAATGTCATTTTAGTGTAATGGATGAAATCTAATGAGGTCTCCCAATAATGTCTTGACCGGTAAACCATTGACAGTTCTGCACTCAACTACCTTAACAACGA
>JANTFA010134413.1:0-13150 GCA_026413405.1 Phytosciara flavipes
GTCAGTCAGATCACAGATATACAAAGGCTCGTCTTGTATATCGGTCAAGGCTCTTTTTCTGATTATATCCAGGGCAATGGGCGAGTCGTCAACAATCGAAACGTTGTCTAGTCCTACGGCTTTCATTTTTGCGGTGCGCTTTTATTGCACTGAATCTGAAATTTATTCAAAAGGAAATTCATTTCGTTAGCAACAAGCAACAGTTTTGGGCATCATCGTCAACATCATTCAATCTCGTTCATTATGATCATTCCAATCAAGACAGGACAAACAATAAAAACGATAAAATCCATCGTCTCTCTCATCAATCAACCTATTAACCTTCGTCATTACATCGATCATAATCCTAATTGAAACATTAAATTTAACTTTCGCTTTTAACGACCATTCGAGGTGGCACTGTTGAATTCAAAAATGATAAATGCGCCTAATCGCGGTAAAGCACTTGAAAGCCTTGAACGACACACGTCTTTCAAGATAACAAATGTTGTACAGTCGCGTACAAGTAACGAGAATTTTTTTTTTTTTGATTTCAAGCAATAAATGACGAGACATTGTAGGAAGTTTATAAATTCGGTCAATATGTCCTTATCTCATGTCGATTATTAACTTTTTCGGAGATTACTTTCGAAGGTTACGAAGTTCCGTGAACCAGTAAAGTAGTACAAACTAATTTGATAAGTTTCTGATCAACTCAGAGTCTGAGTAATCCAAATAATGGAACCCAAAGTTCATTAAAAATGCAGTCAGCGTGCAGTACGAACAGTTCGTTACAGTCTTTTACCATTACATCGTCACATTCAGATAAGACAAGTCAAGGCCGTGAGATAAAGATGTCTACTCATTCGAAACAATTTATCATTTCTGTAATACATGGGAGTACATCAACTGATTGTACAAAAATGAAGCAAATAAAGGATTTTATCGTTCGCTTTGCATAATGAATATTCATTTACATAATACATGACTCGAAAACGCTAATTTTCATGTTTAAAGCACTTACTTCGACGGCTTCCGATAGGATTCATGCGAAAAGTGGGATTGATTCTTAGTAGCGTGAATAATAAGCACGAAACTCCTAATCGGATCAACAACTTTCTCGTGAAAGCTGAGACTTTTCTACTTAAGAGTCGTATACCAACGACGTTTTTTCAGTGCTGTCAGCAGACTACTTTTTGAGTCAACTATATGTCCTAGGTCTACTCACGAATATATCCCCTAAGCCAGGGGTAGAACAGACTTTTGACTCAGGAAATTGCTTGCTGGTCGAGTTATTAGTGATTTGGATTTCAATCTGAAGATGATGCTGGGATTCTATAGATGACAGTGATATGATAGGTAGGACGTTAAGAAATCGAGAACTTTGTCGGCATTTTCGTTCAACTGACTGAGCTTCTACTAATTTACGAACGACTCGGCTACTGATCGTTTAAGATTTTTCCCCTGAATATTTTTGTGAAGTCACAGCGATAGATGAAAAAATGAATTGGACAAAACAAAGATGTTTCATGCTTGCTACCAGTTTAATGAGTCGTTGCTTGCTAGTTCGGTTTTCACATTTTGTAGCCGTTTGTGTGAAAAGGGCTGTTCTCGTTCTGTCTTGTAGTTAAGACTCAGAACCGGTCGAACGCCGTCAAAAAATGACTTAAAATTCAGGTCAGGTAATTTTATGAAGGCCTGACCTGTACTTGAATTTGTAAAATCTATCAGGTCAGGTTTGAGGTATACCTGTCGGTATCAAGTCGAGCTTGACCTAATCACTCTATTTATGTTCAGGTAAATTCACATCAGCTCAAAACTAATTGATTGAAACTCAATTCAAAACAGGTTTTAAGTTAATTCGGGGAGAATTTGAACTGAATTTGAATCAATTAATTAACTTGAAAATCGACTATTGTTAAGGGGTCGCACATAAGTGACGTCACGCTTCTTCGGCGCTGCCATCAGATTAAAATCACTGATAACTCGACAATTATGCACTTTTTTGAGTCAATAGAGTGTCCTAGCCCTTGAGAAATGTCTTTGGGGTGGTCAGAAAAGGGCATACTTAGTAATTTTAATCTAATGACAGCACTGTAAAAGCGTGAAGTCATTTGTGTACAGCCCCTAAGTGTGTGATATGAACACATACTCTTCGTCATCGACTCAAACTACAGAGTCCTCACGTCAAATGAGCACGTCTTTCTCGTGACAAAGTAACTAGAATTTACAAAATTTGTCCGACTTTTTCATCTTTTATCATCAGACTCTGGTCCATTTCGTCAATTCGGCAAGAGTGCAATTTATACTAAAATCAGACTGAGTTTGCTTGGTAACAACGGCATTCTTTCCATACGGTCAAATGTACCTTAGCAACTGAAAATGACAAATTAAATTTAGAAGAAATCCATGCGATTGACTCTCCTCAATCGCTCCATGCAGCCTACATCTCGTGTCTCGTGTAGAGAGAAACTCTTTTCTCTGTACACATAAAAAACCTACGCAAATTAATGTCTATTTTATATAATCATCTTCATCCTGTCATAGACAAACGATTGACGTTGTCAATGAATACAACAACTGGTTACACACAATCTAATATTTTATTTATGTCAGGCATGGTGTTTTAGAGTTTCGTTTATTCGAATTTTTCAAGCGGCTGATAAAATAGAAAAACCTGCTTTTCATATAAGAAATTTATCAGAATAATGTGTGGTGTACGATGATGGGTACATTAAAAATGTGTTTGATTACTGTTGCTAGGCAAGAATAATGTGAGCTCGAAGATAAAGCCGAAATTTTAGAAATTATGCTAAAATAATTTGGGTCTCGTTCAATATAAAGACGAAATTATTTTGATGTTGGAATTTTTCTCCCAAACTAATTTTTGCAAATCAATTCAGCTAAGTATGGGAAATTACGCATGTACTTGATTACGTTATTACGAGACTGTTTATTGCGTTCTTTATCAGTGTTGTATGCCGTTTTATCAAGAACGAGTTGAATTACTTCCCGAGCAAACGATAGTGTGCTTAACCTGTGCGAGCAGAATCTTTTGGGTGTATCGGAAAATTTTCTGTCTGATTCACATCTCTGGCACGCAATTTATTTCAGATGTTACTCTTTATTAGTCATAATGTCGGCTCACTTTATCAATTTAAGAAAAAAAATATTCCGTAATCAATAAGAGAAGTCAGCGCTCTGGGTAGTTAATTGTCTCTTATGGTTAAGAATATTATGTTTATTTTGCAACATAACATAATACAATTGGCTGGCAACGAATTGTTCACATTTCGAATGCTAATCGAAAATGTTGAAATTGAATTTGGAAATGTCGTCATTGTTAAAATACGATGACCGAAATAAATAAATTGGCCACATTCAATTGAAAGCTAGGATTTGACGTAGGCATTCAAGAATGCTTCAATTAGATTAGATTCAGGTCAAACTGTCTTAATACATACGGTGGTTGTGTGTAGTAGACCTGACACTGAACTTGAAATGTCTGGTTCAACTTGTACAATTAGAATGAATTTAAATTCAAATTTATGGCTTCAGGCTAGAAACAGGTCTGATTCAGGTTAGGTTTAGGCAGAGTGATGGTCTAAAAATGTTAGCTCAGCCCTAAGCTGACCTGAAATGCTCCGTGATTCAAAGCAAATTTCGCCAATTCTCTGGTGAAAGTAAAGGTCGTAAAGCTTCCAAAAATGTATCCTCACGTCCCATACGTCAATAGATTTGAAAACGTGAGGCTACGGTTTTACTAGGATTTGAATCCCTATGAGTCACGGCAAATCTTATGTGGTCTAATCAGTAATAAAACAAATGTCTGTCTATCATTGAAGAGGATAACTTGAGCAAAACGAAATATATCTTGAAGATTCGAAGTTTCGAAGATCAGCAAACTTAGTCAAGCCGATCCAGAGATATGTTCGAATTAGAGCTATTTTTAAGGTCTGATTGAGGCTACTCGGATACATTACCGGCGGTATTGCTCGTAATAAGTTGTTAAATTGTGCAATTGAAAGGTACTGACTACACAAATACAAAGTATGTCAAAATTGGATCCCGGGCTTAGAAGTTAGAGCCAATACATTGAGCCTAGAGGTACTCTGCCGTACAGTGAAGTAATAGTTGTTTGTCGAAATTTCGAGTAAGTCTCATCCGATTTTCATGAATTTTTCTTTTTTCGGTGACGTAACAAAATGGCCACTAGCCACCATTTTGAGTTTTATTGTTTTTTTTTCCTGTACTTCGAGTAAATTTTACCTGATTTTGGTGGGTTAGTTCAGAGGTAAATCCTCAAATTAGATTTCGAATACACGGAAATTTCAAAATTCTTGATGATGCAGTGTTGCAGAGTAATGTTAGGACCCATTCTCTTTCCCTAAATCCTCACGTGTTTTATGAACAGCCTCTTATCATGGAAACCTTTTATGTTTTCTGTTTCAACATCAAATTACCTTTTCGACTTGCATAGAACGTCGCTCAACATACATAAATCGTCATAGACCAACACTGTGTTCATTCAAATTTTAATGCCTTCGAGAAAAACTTTTTTTTCATTAGTTTCGTAACGCAGTAAATATAATTTTTCTATTAAATTAAGCCGAAGGACTTCGTATACAATTCACGCGTAAATGTACGAAAATTTGGGGGTCAAGATATCGTATCTGAAAATATCACACCAACACCATTGTGATACTGGCGTTTGATTTATCACGCTCTCAGATGATGTTACGTTACATTGATCTAGTAGAGTAATCAAAGAAACATTTTTTGTCAGAGATAAAAACATGCCAATTTTTGTGGAAGGTGTTTAATTAACACGATGATTTTGCATGAAAAGCTTTTGTATTGTAGTCATTGAATTTCAGATATAATTTTGGTTTGTCGAGTACGTGCAATGCAAATATAGAGTTTCCGAATTAAAGCGGTTTTGTGAGGTGTGTTCAAATATAGCATTTTGGTCGTTAGGTTTAGGTACTTACAAAACCTACAATTTCTTTCCGTGAAAATCTAATTGAACAATGAAACTACCGTTCGATACCGGTAAAACCAGCAATTTTGTCGGAAATCAGACAGCCTAGGATTGGTTTAGTTTATATCATAACATTTGAAGCTTTCGACCTAGGTAGAGAAGAAAGACTACCTACAACGCTAGCTACTCATAATTGTACGGCAAATTTACCTGGAACACCGATTATTTTCATCAATTTTCATGTTTACCTGAAATTTCCGACAAAATAAACGACTTAAGAGGTACCTTAGGTACCCTAATTAGATAAACCTGGAGATAGCTCTACCTTTCATTTATTGTTCTATTTTCCAAGAAAGGATGGAAATAAAACCGGTTTTGTGAGTCATGCCATATGACTCATCCGCATAAAGCAATGGGAAAATAACATCGAAAACTATTGCGATCTAAATTCATAGTAAACATTCTTGTGTGCATGAGATAAATACGCATCGTTAAATGTGTACGCATGTGGATTGAATAATTTGGATCGAAATTATGTGTTTTGGATCATGCCAACTGTTTCATCGTGGTGCGCTTTTATTCTTGGATAACGTGTGTAAAGAGAATTCTGATTTTTCGGTGACAAGTAGCATATGCGGCAATCCACGACCTTGTCTCGTGACTAACAAAGTTTGAATATCTCGGAATCCATTCTTAGAGCATGTTTAATTCATTCGAAAGAGGATAACACAGTCTCACCGATTCCAAGCTATTTCAAGACCCCAGTTTGTTAGTCCCAGGACAAGGTCGTGGAATTTGCCATATGACCTGTCTGATTTCTACTTTCCAATGGCTAACGGAATCGTTTTCCTTTGATAAAAACATCAGCCCGCCAAAAACGGACAAAAATCATACCTACGACAACTCAGTCTGTGAAATTGTTTCCACTTTAATTGGCAATATAATTCCGAAACTGGTATGGTATCTGACTGAATCCAGTTGAATCTAAAGCTTTTGGTCTTAAGTTACATAAATTCGAATACAAAGCGAACTATTCATAATTATAAATCGAAAAATTCACAAATTCATTTGGAATGCTCTGTCGTAAACCACATTTTGAGTTACGTATATGTTCCAATACTGAGAATACGGAGAGTCATATGATGATGAATGTTATACGAACGATAATTCATGAGGAAAAAGAAATTTCAAGTACAGTTGTAGCCAAGAAACATACATTTTGGTGATAACACATTGTATGGAATTATTGTGTGTCCGCACCCGAAAATCATTCCGAATTCATTCCAAATCATTTCCCATTTTACCATTAAAATTGACTGAATAACACTCACCTCCAAAAAAGAAAAATACGGCAGAAAAGTAGCGCTTGATATTAAGAAGTATAAAAAACAATTTTGTTTTTCTGTTCAATTTTTGTTAGGTAGTGCAAATTGATTTTTAAACACAGAATTTCACTCCTTCCATTCACGAATAAATCACATTTTCAAGCAAACGCTGTCTTGGCTGTTCATCAATCGGTAACAATTTTAACTGGTCGTTTTCACTAGCAGCACATCATTTTATTAAAATGTATTCTGATAACAGACCAAAATACCAACCGCACACACGAAATTTTGCGACATTTACGGACAGATATAACGACGAAAGAAGCCGACTAATGTGTGTGTGGTAGCGGCGGTTGACAGATGGTAGGGTTTCCAGATCGCAAATTTATCGGTTGATAAAAATAGGGTGACCAGACCACAAAATTCGAATGTGACGGGCAATAAGGCAGCAAACTGTTGTAGAAGTTGAATTATAATAAATGTAAATACTGTTGGTAGCAAAATCTCTCAGCGGATCACACAAATTACGGAATTCAAGTTTCTTTGATACAAAAAACTCACCTCCGAGTTTGTATGACGTGGTGTGTCAGCCGATTACCTGTTTTTTTGTTATGTTTTCAAATGTTTTTATGGATTCACTAGCTAGAGTGCCATTTCTAAATAACAACACAACACCGTCAAATGGCTTTTCGCCCCATGACTGAATAACATTAACAAACGAGCACAGTACACGAATTTATTCGGAGAGAGTTAGTTAGTTCGTTAGGAGAGAGTTCGTCTTTTTTTTAGGAGATAGAGTTCGTTAGTAGAGAGAGTTATTTGGCGCCAATTCATATTTCAGCTGACAATGAGCTCAGATATTTTGTATACAGAATTCATCGTGTATGTGTGACGTCATACATGTCGTTCTTCTGTGTACGGTTCGTTGAGAACACCAAACCCCTCAACTACCCAGATTATGAAGCTTGGGTACGTTACTATACATTAAAGAAAAATCCTTTGCAGAATTTGTCACTCATCGGGATTGAACCCGGCTTTTCTTGGTGGAAGGCTAGTACGTTACCACTGAGCCAACCCGTTTCGTCTGATATGTTGAAGTGTACCCACGTTTATTTTTGTAAATAAAATCATCAAAGATGGTCTGCTCCCGCGTACCTAATAAAATGGCGATCGAGGTGACCTCCACAACATATATAGCCTTGAACAGGGAATGTATATTAGAGGCAGAGGGCGCCGAATGAAAATTTTCCATATCAAAATTAACAGAAAATTTGTATCTAAAATGACCGGTGGCGCTGCAATTTTTGTTTGAAGTGAAACGGCAACATCAAGTAGCTATGAACTTATTCATAGTGACATTATTTTTGCTATTCCATTTGTATGAATCGGCGATACCCTCTAATATCCATATGGTTTTCTTTTCAAATTCATAATGTCTCCCCAAGATGAGCCAGCAAGTTTCTGAATGATTTTAATCGCATCTTCTCTTGAAAGTTGAATTGAATAAAATGTTAAGTTCGAGTAGTGAGGAGCCGCACATCCTTAGCGATCATGTTTCACAAAAAGTATTTTGGTGTGGGATTCTAAGTTTTGACACTTAAGAGATGATGGATTCTCACATTCTGTTGTGACTGTCAATGCTGTCAATAAAAGTAAACCTCAGAAATCTGTAAACCTCAACAGTGAAAAACCATTATCTATTTTCCGATAAAAATCGTATTCCGTGTACGCAAATACGCACAATGTCGGATGATGATGATGATGATGATAGAACGTGTAGATATGGAACCGCCTTACCAGAGCTTCCAGCAGGTATTGTTGTTTACAATTACTGATTCGACTTAGAAACGTTTTAAAATCTAGTCGTCTGCACTGTTAAATTTTATGAAATATCTCCACAGACGTTATTCCTACGAAGAAACCGATTACAGTGGCTGATCAAATAGCTGTCGATGCAAATGGTAAGCGGCGTTTTCATGGAGCTTTTACTGGTGGATTTTCGGCTGGCTTCTGGAATACCGTTGGCAGTTTGGAAGGATGGAAACCGAAGGAGTTCAAAAGTTCGCGATCGGAAAAAGCTCAACGGATGGTAATGAATTACAATTGAGCGAAGGATTAGTTCACTGACTTGTCTCGTTTTATTCTAGACCCAAGCGCCAACAGATTTCATGGATGACGAGGACATGGGCGAATTTGGAATAGCTCCACAGGTAATTTTCAAGTTTAACCTTTGCTTCAGCATTACTTAAGATCGATCGATATTTTTACGCAGAGAATTCAAACAACGGAAGACTTCACTGCTAAGGCTCCGGAAAAGGATAACCGAAAGCGACCAGCACTACGCGAAGATGGACCGGTGCTGGGAACGCCAGTGTTGCAATTGTTTTTGAAACCAGCTAAAGACAAAGCCAGTGTCAGTTTACTGAAGAAAATGGGCTGGCGTGAGAACCAAGGCATTGGATCACGTGTCACAAGGCGTGACAAGAAAAAAGCAGCAGCACGATACATCAAAGAGCGTTGTGGTGAGAGGGTCTACAATTGTGATATGGGTCCACTGCAAAAGCCTGCCGAAGGTTCAGATGACGATGATGATGAAGGCGACGAGGATTCTGAGTCTGATGATTCCAACGAAGAAATTACTTTCGCTCCGGATGATTACGAACCATTCCTACATGCATTCAAGACTAATCGCTTCGGGCTCGGCTATGAGGGTCTGAATAAATCGACCGGGCCAGTCGTTCAGCAGCACATCAATTTATTTGCTCCGTTTGAAGTGTTGGATAGGAAGAATAAGAAGGTAGGCGAGCGGACTCGTTTCATTTGGCTCAGTTAAAAGAATTCGTTCTTTCCAACAGCTTTCGATAACTGGTCAAGCATTCGGAGTAGGTGCTTTCGAAGAAGATGACGACGACATATACGCTAGAGATGATATGACCAACTATGACTTCAAAATGGGTGGTAAATCGAAAGCGCCAGCGAAGAAGCCAATTCAAGCTCAAAGCGCTAACATAATTGAAGGTAAACGTTAACGATTCGACCTATCAATCTCCCATTTTACACTTCAATCTATCTCTCCACTCAGGCTTTGCTGTATCGAAAAGTCAACAGAGACGAAAGGATAAGAAAATTTATGTCGTTGACGTTCCTGTTTCTTATACGCCAAGGAATTGGGCGATGCGAAAAAGTAGATTCGGACCAGTCATTGTTGAACCAAGCCCATCGGTAGCCAATGAGGGACATAAAAGGCATATGCTCACAGCTGAAGAGAGAGGCCAATTGCTGAACGATACGCCTAAACCCAAGGAAGCTACACCGTCAACAAGCACAGCAGAACAATTCAACCCATCAATACCACCACCAATTATTATCATTAAAACGGAACCGGAAGTCGCTCCAACTAATAAGGCGCCTCAATCAAAAGCGTTGAACTTCATCAAATTACCCGATTGCCTGAACTTTGATCGGTGAGTGGAGGAAATGATCAACACTCGACAGCAGAATTATATCGCAAAAAATCTTGACTTTCAGATTTGTGTCCGAAAAAGACTTGGTTGTCGTTAAAGAGGAGAAAGTGATCAAAGTCGAACCGAAAAAGATTGAAGTGACACGAACGAAAACATTGTGGCAACCATGCAGTTTACTGTATGAGAAAATGAATATTGCTGAACCGATGGGAGGGTAAGCAGAACGAAATTTTTACTCTGAGCCCTGGTGTACAACCTTTTCTTTCTCTCCTGTACAGATCCCGTAAGAAAGGCAACAAGAATAGCGGAAACTTTTCACTTTTCCAATGTTTGAATGAAACAACAAAGAATCGAAAGAAGACTCACCGCGAACGACCCGATTTTACTGAAGTATTTACTGCTGCTCGCGAAGCTGACGTTGACCTGCTCCATATGAATGCAAACATAATTCCTCTTCCCGTTGCCCCTGTTGTATCCAATCAAACTAGCACATCTTCATCGACCGTCTCCGTTTCTGAACCACAATCTGTAGTTCCTCCTGCACCTTCATCGACACCAGTGCCAAGCACATCGAATGCAATCAAAGCGAAGGCCGTACCGATTCCAACTGCTAAAAACAAATCTGACTTGGAATTGAAATCGTTGTCGATGGAAACGAAGCATCCGTCGGAGAAGAAAGATTTGTTCAAAGCAATTTTCGATAGTGACGACGACGACGAAGATGAAACTCCGGCTGAATCAAAGACTGGCGACCAGAATCCATCTGAACAACAACCAACTCAGTCGGTGATACCGAAACGTCATGAATTCTTACCCAAACCGGCAACAATTTTGAATGTTTTGCGAAGCACTTCACCACCGCGTGGCATTTTCTCCAATATGTTTAAGCCAGCAAAAGAAGCAACTGATAAACCAATCGAAATGGAATCAGCGGTCAAACAGTTTCCGGAGGAAAAGTCTGTTGTTAGCGAACAACCAGCAGCTGCACCTGTCCCTCTACTTTACGGACCGTCATTGCCAGTAAGTAATCCAATGGTTCCCAGTACAGCGATTTCATTGACTACAAATGTGAACGAGACATCGCATTATGTTGCTGATGAATGGGTCGAGAAAGGTCACGTGGACAGCAGAGTCGTTCGGGACAGAGACGATAAGAAAAGGGATAAGAAGAAACATAAAAAGGAGAAAAAACACAAAAAAGAAAAGTCGAAAAAGAAGAAATCCAATAAAGAGAGAAGTCGATGAAAAATGTCCGCGCGGTGTTTCATTTTTGCATCTCAATCAAGAAAAAACTTTCAAATCGCTGCAGTGTAGAGAGCATAAGATTAACGATTGCTTTGCTTCTATGTAGACCTTCGGCTACATAAAAATTTCTCAGAATTTCCATACTAAGTGAAGCCCGGAGTAAGGGCAAACCTTCTGGGATCACCATCAAATCAGCATTTAAAGAAATGTCTGTCGGTCTGTCTGTCATCACGACAACTTGAGTATAACGGAACCAATCCTAATGGGACTTTCTTTCCTCGATTAGTTATCGAAATAGCGAGGCTTCGAAGATGAGCAAAATCGGTCAAGCCGATCCAGAGATATGGTTAAAATAGTGCTATTTCCGAGGTCTGGTCGAATACTTTTGAACGGCAGCAGTGTATGTAAAGAACTCGGCTCACGAAAGCTGGACTCTTCAACATTTTTTCCCAGTAAGTACTTGTTCGTAAGTACAGAGTTCGTTGACCCGAGACCCCAAGAATCTGTGAACTGGGCTCTTCCAATGATGATAAAATGCGAAAGAGAGTGATTCAGGTGATAGACAACGATTCTGAAGGCGATCCGAAAAGAATTCCAGTGGATGGCTTGAACTTGGACGAGGTGAATGAGACTTTGACAATGGAGAATTTAATTAGTTGAGAGACATTGGTGTCACGAGAATTTGTTGGGCGTCACGGTATCTGTCGATTATATGAAGCTATCGGTAACTTTGCTGATTTTGACTGTTTCATTGGTGTCACGAGAATTTGTTGGGCGTCACGGTATCTGTCGATTATATGAAGCTATCGGTAACTTTGCTGATTTTGACTGTTTTTAATTTCTACTGATTCTTTGCTGTCAATGATTCCACATTGTTCTATTGCTAGCAACTACGTACTGCTACCGCTATTGGGAAATTTTTTAAAGCTCTAGATTGCTTTCTGCATTCCATCGGACGACTTCTTCTTATTCTACCAAGCGCTTTCGACGTTCATCGTTGCCTCTTCTAAAGGTACTGAGGTGAAGGTACTGGTGAAAGGTACTAGTCAGAACAACAACGAGGACCACTACCAGCACCTGAGATTAAAACAGGTTCTTTTGTCTACCGGCACATTCACTAAAAGTGAACCATGGGAAAGGGCAAATCGATTGAATGCTGTTTGTTTAATTAGAACCTCCCATAGTTTAATTAAAATTCTCTTTTCTCTCCCATGGTTCCATGTTTCTGTAGAACATACTGAACGGAGTGATCGAAATTGTTTGGTCTGCCACCCCCTGTTGAGTTAAGACAGGGTAAGCGAAGGGATCGAAACTTTCTAGTTTTTTTTGGTATACAGTTCTTATGCCAAACTCAAACCCCTAAAGTTGTGCTTATGAAGTAAAATGGAAAGTGGTGGTCTAATCATTTAGAAAAACTCTGACTTCGCACAGACTAGTAAATTGCCTCAGTCCTTCACGAGCTAAACATAGCTTAAAGAATATCAGGATTTGTTTACTCGGACTGTTTGCTCACACTTTCCGTTTCATAGTACGAAAATATGACCTTCTAGAATCAACTTTAACTCTTCATTCCAGTCGCCAGATTACACCGACGCGACGACCTCTGTCGCCTGCCGGTTGTGGTGTAAGGAAAGACACAAAAAAAGTTTCTTTTTCAAATTAAATTACGAAATTAGATTTCGCTCATAGTTTTTTTTTCTTGTTTATTTACGAGATTTTCTTTTGTTGTTTGTAAGTTGAATGCTGTTCAAATATACGACGAAGCTTTTACACATTAAGAACATATTTATCCAGAAGAGGTGGCCTCTCGTTTTTATATCAAAAAAGAATTTGAGCAAAGAAAATTAATTTTTCTTCTTCTAATTACTAATGCGAATGGAAAGAAATGAACAAAAAAAAAAACAAATTTTCAATGTTGAGGAAAATGCTAAAAAAGAAAAGGAACTGGGGGGAGTCTTAGTTCGCTCACATTTAGATTGTGTGTACAATATAAAAGGGAAGTCAAAGTTTGATTTGTTTTGTTTTCTTTTTATAAATTAAAAATGAAAATTGTTTTGGATAATGTTTGTGTTTTGTTGGTTTTGTATGTAATTGTAGACGTAGATGTTTATTGTAAGCGGTAAATTTATGCGCAAAATTATGCATTTACAGTCGAT
>JANTFA010134424.1:0-23359 GCA_026413405.1 Phytosciara flavipes
TCGAATAGCCAAGGAATCGCCGTAACATTGTCAAACGTAATATCGGGTAGTGGCGGATGTAATTTCCTATCGGGAACCTTTTGATGTTCTAACACCATGGCTACAAGATCGATGTTTGCACCAACCATCATGGCCAGAAAAGCTAATAATAATTTTCGAGTTTCTTTCGGAAATTTCGGATCGTCTTCTTGGTACATTTCTATAATAACGTCCGAAAAGTGGCCATTTTTAGCTACCCTCAAATTTGTTGGCTAAATGGAACATCATATTCGAATTTAGTTGAAAGATAATTGAACATTTCACCGGAATCGCTTACCAAAAGCTCGTATTTGTGATAGCCATTGGATTTCGTTTCGAGCACTTTTTCGAAACCTCCATTGATAAAACTGTTTGCAGACATTTGATTCAGCGGGTTTTAACACTACTTGAAATTTACTTCACTCACTGAAAACCACTAATCTTCACAGAACTGGTACACTTGATAGTTTAATCGTGATTACACTAGCAGCTAGGTTTTCAATGTTGAACTTTAATAGTGAACTGCAGTATTATGTTGGTTAGCAAAGCACCGTACTGAAATATAAGAGTTTGAAACTTCAACCAATGCGCCACGAAACCGTTCTATGAACACAAGGTAATGGTAGCAGCAAAGCATCTATCACTAGATGCTTCGGTTAGCAGACCAACACTATCGTCAGTTAAACCGTATATGGACAGTCGTACGGCTGAAATTCGGCGGCTCTATAACGTCTGGTAGGACGAGTAGGAATAATGATCTGTTGTAAAAATAAAAAATTTGAAGGAAATAAATGATTGCCTAAATGGCTCTTTCGGCTCCTGAACACTTAGCTCTGATCTGATTCAAATTTCGAGTTCGTGAAGCTACAAATATCAAACCGGAAATTTGACATTCATAGATGTTTCAATACAGATGTTTCATCTCATTTATAAACTGGTGTATTTTTCTTCTATACATTTAAAATGAATTAACTCGAGTCTGTTGTTCTTTGTGTCTCCAGAAAACATTTCTATTATTCGCAAGCAAAATTTGTAAATTAATTCCAATTTTGGTATGTAATTATATTTAGGTATTATGAAATTATCCGAAAAATTACATGACAATCAATTCAATTTCAATTTATCATTCGCAAACAACTAGGTCCCACCTTTTGGGTGGGTTAGGTCCCTTGACTGACAGCTATGACTTTGATCCTGGTGATCATAATGATCTCAGTTTTATTTTATTTTCCATTATTGAACTTCCGAATCCTCCATAGAAGACTGTATGTATAACAATCTCTCCACATCGCTTCTGTACGATGCACAATGTGCATTGCACATAGTCATTCCTAACAATAAATGTCCAATTAACATTTTTTTTTTTTTTTAAAAACATGGGTAAGAAGCCAAATATACCTCATGTTTTTAGACACCTTTATTGGTATGCTATAGTACAATCTTAACTTAACTGTTAATTTATTACTATTGATGACAGTGTGTTACCAACGTAACGAACGTGTGCGAGTTTTTCCATTCTAGTGATTGGATCTCTTGACAGTAGCATCGTTCACTGTGACATCTGTTTATCAGCAACCCAGGCCTTGGAACTGTCTTCGACGATTTAGCCAGGCACCTTACCATATCGCTTTTTTTGCTTATTGCTGACTGAAGAGCTAACCACAATAGTCTTCTTTTTACGATCTGGTTCGACACCTTACTATATCGCCTTGCTGATTGCTGACTTGAGAGCTTTTGTTCCAATATTTTTGCTGTTAGATGTCGTATGGTGTCTGATGTATTCGCTTGTTTGATTCGAATATCACATAGCATTGATAATTTTTTTATCACTGTGTCAGCAATTTCGAACTCACAAACTTCCAGCACAATAATTCAGTGTGAAGCTAACGATTTACACACTGCGCTATTGGGTCGGCTAAAAAAAAAAAAAAAAAAAAAAAAAATTATTGCGAAAATCGCTGAAGATTTACTGTAAAGCTAGCGTATGTTGACCACCGAAAGGGACTGGTCAACTTACACAGGCAGTCCACAACAGTTTTTGCTCATTTCATTTCTCGTGTAACAAAAGAAAGCTGTAGCCACAAAACGAATATTCTTTTGGAAGCAGTCACGTCGACTTCCATAAAGGGGAGATTTTACGAGTGAAACTTTTAATAATTTGAAATCTGTTTGGAAGTAAATCTGGGGCAATACAGCTAGTTGGTGACACTTTGAGATAGTTTCATCGAATCTGAATGTAAGTCAAAACCCTATTTTCCCGAAAGGTAAAGACGACGAGTTTTTTGAGTTATATATGACGTCAGTAGCTCCAAAAACTTTAAGGTATAGTCAGAATTGAAAATTCTTGCACATCATCTAGAACTAATCGTCGTGAAAGTATGGATGTCTCTTTTCGTGGAGAAAAATAATGATTTGTTGCTGCTTAGCCAATAAAATAAGTTTTATAATTTGGAGAAATGTGTTACGCAACTTAGGATTGTCTAAATGACCAGGTCCTTACGTCGCGTCGTCAGAAAATTAATTCCTCATCGAACAGTAAAATATTTGGAAATTCATTGAACGTTTTGTGACTTGACTTTCAGGAAATACAATCATAACAGTGAATCAAACAAAATAGAGGAAAACAAGATAAATTTACTGATAAGCAACATAATCCAATCAGAGTTATGCAAAACGATTCAATTTATGTAACAAATGGGATAACACAATCTGTGGATTATTAAGGTAAATTGAAGTTGTGTCACTGTTTCCTTTTGAATTGGTTCTTTGCTTCCGTTTTTCGCACATGATACGCGAGATTAGTGTACAGAATTTTCAGTTACTTTCGGAGACCGGTACGGTAAAATCTACTAAGTAAATCGTGTGTTTGTATTGCCATTCATTCAACTGATAATATTTAAGAAATAAGTAGATTACAGCAGAAACCATGTAAATGGTCGATGACAGTAAGCGCAAAGTTTGCGGGTCTGAGCAAAGCGAGCTTGCAATAGTAATTGTCAATGACATATCAGAGGTAGACTGGCATTCGTGAGTAAAAAGTGAAGCAAACATTCGCAAAAATTTACTGTGAATTCATGGTACTATTTTAGCTATTTGGTACTTCTTGGCTTGCACCAGATAGGTCAGTCTACATCTATTATGATGTCATTGGTTAGAAATTATTCGAGAAAAATCATCAATTGTAAACTACATTTTGTGTAAGAGGTAATGATAGATTTCATTGGATGCTGCGGAAGAAGTCCATTACATGAGGGATCAATTATAAGCCGAAGGCGAAGGTTTTATCGAAAAATATTCAAATGAGTTAATCTTTGTGTAATGATATTCAAAATCTAATTCTCCAAAGCAATAGTAAAACCGGAGAACACAACCTGTCCCAAGACCTGTCGCCACAAGAAAACATCCGCTCCACGCAACCCCTTCAAAGAAAAAACGCTCAAGGGTGTTACACATACTAACACCCAACTACACCACTGCATCCTCAATATATCCATAGTTGCAATTTTCATGGAAACTATTCTGGTTTACCAATTCAACCCTAAGATATAGTGCGTTCTATATTCCGTGCGTGTGCGTGCATTTCTGGGGGATGAAAAATGACAAGCAAAAATGTCGATATATATCTTGTACGTATACATTCACACACGCATATAACGAAAGAATAGAAAAAAAACGCACACATTTCCAAGAAACAACAAAGAAGATTGGGAACGAGAATTCGGTGCTGTACGAACGAATACAATACTGTACGCATACAGTGTGTGGAATGAAAGAACATTCAAAAGTCATAGTTCGTGTATTAGAGATGGAAGAGGCACATCTAAATATAAAATTTGACTTAAATTAGGAAGTGAAACAAAAGAATTTCGATTAATGTTTCTCGTAGCCATAAAAAGTGAGAACTTCAGATGATTTCTGCATAAGATGAATAAGAGTTTGGCCAGAAGTGACTCTTGATAAGAGGAAAAACCATGTCAAAGTGATACGAATAACGTGAGTGATTATCATTACTATCAAAGACATTAATTGAGTGATTTATTGGGTTGTGGCTTCTACTTAAATGCAGAGTGGTTCGCATGCTCGATATCACTTGCTCATTAAATGATTCTCATCTCTGCAAAGCTTACAATCAATGGAATGCAGACGCTGTACTCCATACACCCTTTGCTTTCATTGCTACAGTTCAGTTTCATCTATAAATTGCGTCGTAAAAGCAGTGTTGTGTAGTACAATTTCAATTCAAATAATTTCATTGAATCCCATTACCACATACTGCACGCACAGGTACAGCAAGACAGTGTTTCAATACACCGTACTACACTTCTGCAAAAACTCGCATTCGCAAGTCGTTAGGTACTGTAATGATATGCATACCTTACCTCTGTTTTGTTTACATAATTTTATGGAAAGATTTCTTGGTGTTAGTTCAAGAAGAATGTGACATAAGAAGGTTGTGCGTTGCACATAGTGCATTTGGTTTTTCATCCTATTACGTTTCACTAAACTTTTGCACTGTGCATGAATGTAATATGGTTATACCCGACGCAGTGTTTCCCTAGGGAGATAGGTCGGACGAAACTTTACTCTGCAGATTATTGATTGGTTTTTTGGTTGCTTTGTTGAGTAAAATGCCCATCACTTCTACGGGATAATTTGGTTGTACACTCAGGGGATTATATTCCTCGCTTTTGGCTCGAGATTCCCCATTCCCCTTCGTAGATGACCAAATTATCCCGTCGATGCGTAATGTACTATTAGGAAAAATGTAACTGAAATTCGGTATCATTTGCAGCTAACAATTGGTAATCCAGACGCAAAAGAGTTACATCATTCGAAAGACATTATTGAGGATGTCATCAGTCTCTTGTTCCATTTGTTGGGATGTAGTGACGTCAACTTGTATCGCCTCCAACTTACCTTGTGGTCACGTCTATCATCATCATTGTCTGGACAAATGGTTAAAGTCATCGAAAACGTGTCCCGAATGCCGAAATGCAGCCTTTGCCACCAAACGCATCTACCTCAATTTAGTACCTGATCCGGAAATCGAAGTGCTCACTCTAGAACTAACCAAAATTACAACGAAACACGAATTTCAAGCAATCGACAACGAAATACAAGCTGCAATTATCAAGCAATTGGAGAAACATTTGAGTGCCAAAGACGAACAGCTACTTGCGAGTACGAAGCAAAATGATGAGCTTGAATCGAATTCGAACTGCGTGCTGCATCAGAATGAAAAACTGAAACTGGAATTGCAGCTGCAGGAAAAGCAACAAATCCATCTCACCAATGAAATATCGGATCTCAAAAACCAGCTACAGGCGTCACAATCGAAGAATATGGAAATTACTAACTCAACGGTCACTTTGAAGGAGTACTATCGCGAACAAGTAAAACAAATATCCGACCTCCATTCACAGATACTGGATCTGACCGAACGCTTAGACCAATTCCGTAGCATGTTTGCGGCTACCGATAAGAAACTTCAGGCACAAGTACAAGAAAATCAAACTATGCGAGAAGAACGAGACTCATTGCTTAGCCGCAACACTCAACTGTATCAGAAGAGTTACAGCTTAAAGTTGCAGGCCGACAAAACGTTCATGAGAAAAATCAAAAGCAAATACAGCGGGCTAGGGCATTTGACACCGTACGGCTGTCAACGAAGGGAGCGAAGCGGTAGAAGTAAGTTCATGAAAACGCAGATAGCAAAGAACAGGTTCAATTCGAAGGATCTTAAGAAAGACCCAAACCAATTCTATCAGTGTCGTGTCCGATCGACTGATAATCTGAAAATAAAATTGATAAAAAGCGAGCAACTGAAAATGAAATTAGTTAAGTCGAAGCTCAACTGGATGTGCGTGTAAATAGGTAGAGTTTAAGAAATTTTTGCGAAAGTTTTACAATATTTTTAATTACGAATAAAGATTGCGAATATATTTTGCCAACACCCTGGGAGTGTCATTGTTTTGACCAGCACGACGACACCACGGACAAGTTTGATTTTTTTATCATCATTGCGACCCCGAGAAATCGTTTCTTTAAGTCTAGTATATCCTAGCTTGTTGCTGCATGTGAGAACTTATGAAAGCAGACCGTCAGTGTGAAAATAGACTGCCTGCCATAGATATCAGCATAGACTGCAGTGTTTTTTGACGCGTTTTGAGTTGATTCCGGAAAGTTGTTCATGAATACGAGTCAATTTAGTGAAGGTTTGGAGTTGAAAAGCTGAAAATTCCAGATATTTCTGGTATTCAGCATCCTAATGAGCCTGTCAAACGTTTCAATTTAATTTTTTTCACTGTCCTGGTACAGTGTAAAGCTTAGATATTCAGGCATACTTCACACGATATTTCAAGTGAAGATTTCTCGATTGTAATCAGAAATGAAATTGCAATTTTCTGTGCTGACCAGCCCAAGTGAAGAACTCAAAATATTAGTGCCATTCTATTCAACTATTAATTCTACCTAATAGCAGTGCTAGAAAAACCGTTACATGTGCAAACTCAAGCCACTACCATAAAAATCATCCTCACTGTAAACAAGGTAGAAAAGAAATTTTTTTTGAATGTATAAGATTCTCTGGCCATTCTGCGCGGAACCTGCAGTCACGGGCTCAATCGTTTCGAAAAAAAAATAATCAAAAAACAAAGCTGAGTTGAGGTAGGAATCGCTCACAAAATACACAAGAACAACCTAACAACGTGAATATTATGTGAAACTTGTATAAACAAACGTTTTTTACCAGATTTTATGTGGGGTCATTTGGGTGGGGTTCAGCTCATAAAATATGGTAAAAAACGGTCCAATATCCTAATATGGGCTACACGCATTGCCCGTAAATATCAATGAAATCCTTGGATTTTTTTCACCGACAAATGGTTTTCCACAAACATCTGCCCACCGTCTGGAAATTCTTTGTCTCAATGCCGAATTAGGATGTATTTTACGATGACATGACATCAGGTACAATGTTAAAGATTCTGCGCAGCTAGTCGGATCGGACGCATTCGCCACGTGACAATACAACGAGGACGCAAACACGTTCCATACAATATTTACTAATTAATTGAACGTACTGCGACTAAAGTTTAGTTTTGTTTAGAGAATGTGTAGTATCAAATTGATTCAATAATCAGAGGGAGTGGCACTCTACAATACACTTAAATCTACAGCAGTTCATTCACAAATTAATTTCAAAGATTGTATTACAATACATTCTACATACAAATTTATTCCATATCTGAATTTTACAGTACTGTCAAGTAAACCTGATTACAAATCAATAATTCAAATATTTATCCTTAGTTGGTCAACTAATTTTATCTCCGGAACATCCCTCAGAACAGATCAGGTTCAGGAAAGGTCAATTTCAATCTGATGGATTCAGGTCAGGTTCAGGTATCGAGTTTTCGTCGACCTGACCCGATAAATTTCATTTTTCTCCCCGATATACCTGAAATATTGGACCCTTATTTTTTTTAGAATTTACAAACACATTTTAGAAGCTCGAAAGCTTTCGGAAATTTGTATGAACCCCATACAAACTTCCGAAAGCTTTCGATCTTCTAAAATGTTTTTCACTGTTTGTAAATACTAAAAAAAATACGGGTCCAATATTTTGGCCTTCTGGACCATTTAGCGTATTAAGACCCGCAAAATTTGAATTTCTTTCAAAACTCGGATATGCCCAAGGTTGACCTGCCCTGTTACGAGTTTTAGTTCACATTGCAGAGATTGCGTTACACCCCATTTGTGTAATAAGAAATTAGTGCAACATTTAGTTTAATTAAGGGGGAGTTCATTAATCACGTCAGCACGATATTGAAGAATTTGACTTTCACTGGAGGAGTGTTGGGAACGTAAGCTAAAAAGGAGAATAGTAAACCCAAAATCGTGTATTGTTCCCATTTCAAACTTGCTTCGGCCGGCAGTTCTATGCGTCGAAACTTGTCTTGATCCAGTTCCTCCCCCTGGATCGCTTATGAATTCTTGAATCGATTCATCTCACCATCATTTCCATCGTAATTTCAAATTTCATTGTCTGGAAGTAAAGTGTGCGATGCGATGCTCAATGAATGTCGTCGTTGATTGGTGATACTCAATTGTCATGGATTTGCCAACCATCCCAAAACGTTTACAATACCCCTAATGTAGGTGTAATGTTGCTTACTGCGTCGATATAGGTATGAAAACCACAACTCCAGTAACAAAACGTAGTGCGAGTGATCGCAGAGCAGTTCTAACTTGCTCTCGTTAACTTTTGCGCTGTTTTTGAGCGTAATCTTAGCTTGAGTTGAATGCTTTTCATATCACACTTGATGATATTTGTCCATGTAGCAGCGAGATTGAAGCTGTTTAACAAATGTTGGGACGAAACCTTCATTTAAAAAAAATAAGTTGAGGCTAAAGAATTTGAGAACTTTGTCGGAGGTATGTGGCTCGTACAGATGTTGTGTACAAGAAGCTGCACATAGAGTACCCCTGTTTCAGTCTATATTGTTCAAAATTTGAGTACACTGTGACGAGTAAGATTCACATTCATCAAAATTGTGACGGCGATAGTAAATTGACCACATGAAAATAAGGTGGACATTACTTCCAACTGTGACGTGAACGTTTTGCTTCGAAACATAGAAAAAGTGTTCGGTGTCGACGAAAAGCTACTTTTTTTGTGAAATTATTCCAGAGTATCTCGCAAATGAAAACAATTACGCTGGTAATCCAACCCACCCAAACTAGAAACGGTATAGAAAATGTATCGTCTCTTGAGTTGTTGTTGTTGGTAATCAATTTGATGTTTGCATTATAAAGCCTTGTGATTATTCTACGATTTCCGTCGTTCGTCCACTTTCCATATATTCCGGAACTTTGCAATAAATGAATGATTTCATTTATACGTTCGATGACTGGCTGCTCTCTGAGTTCTTTGTAATAAGCTAATAGTGAAGTAACAGGCCGATCTACCATCACATAAAGCGCTTTCAAGTCTAATCGCTTCATTGCTGATGCAGCTGTTAGTACGTCATTACCCATTCCAAAATATGCGAACGAATTGTTGAATGTGGAGTAAGTATTCCGAAAATGAGTAGAGTTGACCCGCAATACCTTTGCGCTCCATCCATCGTAGTTGGTTCGAGTTTTTAACGTAGCAATGATCCAATCTGCCCAATAGACTGCCTGAGAAAATATCAAGACTGGAGAATTGTATAGATCTTCGAATGAGTTCATTTGGCGCTCATAAATTGGCAATGTAAGGTAACTTTGGAAAAGCGACAAAACCCCGTTCACCACGATCAACCCGGTGAATGTCATCGGCACAATGACGAAAACGTCCGCACGATGTCGTTGGCTGTATCGTATGGCGCCGTTGTCGTTCATCAAAAGATTTAAAACGTCGACAAAACTTTGAAAAACTAAAATTTTCTTTTCATACAACCATCCCGAAACAATTAACACAATCGATGACACCAAAACCACTACAGAAGCACAGATGAGCAGACGCTCCCACGTAGCACTTTTTAAGTAGTCCACAAAGGACGAGTATGGTTTGGCATGAGGTACTGCCATGAGAGCTACTTCAATGCGAGACGGATAAATTCTCTTGACATTTCCTCTGTAGGATGTTTGTTGCCAAAAATCTGCACCGTTTGATTTGTCTGTTTCATCGTTGACTGGCACTGTATGAACTATAAGTTTCGATGCGTTGATTATATTGGCAACGGTATCCCAAAATATGCCGTCTTGATAGTAGATGCCATATTCATCCACCTGCGCTATTCGAAGTGGATGCCTATGGTAGTTGGGCAATTTATCAGGGAAATAATTCTGAACCGACTCGTTCGTGACATTGATCGAAGTGAATTTTCCGAATGGATTCAATCGAAAAACGTTTAATGAACTGTCATTGTCGTCCGCATAAAAAGCACAAAAAATATTCCCAATTCCAGCACTGCCGCTAAATTGAAATAATTCCTCGACTCTGTTGATGGGCATTTGAGGGAAAAACAAACCAATTTTCACATTGATGTCAAGGTTACACATTTTCAAGGCGTGCATCAACAATTGCGACATATTTCCAGATTTCCAGCTATCCACATGAACGGCAAGGACTAAGAAATTATTTTTGCTGGTTGCCGCAGTCAGTGTGCTCAGTTGTGTAGCATTGTTATCCAAATAGTTATCGTCGAAAATGTAAACAGTTTGCGGCCAAAATGTAGTGTTTCTGGTTCCAAAATTGGATGACGCTGAGATGTAGCGGCTGCTGTCAGCTTTTGCGTCCAGAAAGAAGATGATGTGATCGAAGCCAAAAAAATCATTGAGTCGATGGATTAGATCCACTTCATAGTACAGTGAATGAACCGTTGTCGTACACAAAACAACCAAAATTTTCTGTAGAATGTCGCTCCTCATGTCTGGGGTAAGGCCGAAATCGAAATGAGTTGTTTATTTCATTAATGTAATAAACGATTGCTGATTAGTCATTCACACTTGACGAATCGTTTATTGTGTTAATGCACTTGGCTCACATCTTATCGATGTGTACAATACTTCACTGACTTTGATTAATGCTTTTGATTTTTGTAACCATCAAACACCTAAACTAAATGTAATTTTTGGAAAAATTTCCAATCCCAAATCACAGGTGGATCAAAGACTATAATTCACAGATTGAAGAGTATTAACCTGCCATCGCCCATTTCAGCAGATCAGTTTACATGATGAAAGGTAAGTATCGGATTTAGTTAGACTCGCGTCATGTCCGACAACATCATTTACAGTATAGCAGAAACTCAGTGGTGAAGTTATTAATCACGACGGACGGGATGCGTCACATCACCCCTGATCACCCCGAATTAATGACACTGCCCCAAGTCAGATTCGGCTAGTCTCTCAGAAACGGCAGCCGTGTCACGATATTTTCGTTGAATCTGATACTTCGTTCGTTTGAAGTGTTTCGTTCTGTTTGATAGGAAATCTACCACTTCATTTGTTGTAACGTGAATTTTACATTATAAAGAATGCTACGTGGAACTAGTCACTTATTTTGGTCATCGTTGCCGATAACAGATGACGTAATTTGGTTGTCGAAAGATAACGATGCGATTGGTAGTTTTATAATTCAAACGTTTAAAAAATAAACCGTCAGTGGATTTCATACAAAATTATAGAAATTGCGCTAGCGGTGTTCCAAAAGGGTGCCAATATGAACCACCGCCGGCATGAGTTTTGTAAATTGTCATGCTTGACAAAAAAGTTTTGAAGCCAGTCCTGGACATAGGAACTAATAATTAGTACATGGATTGGATATTTGTCAATAATTATTTTCGACATCATTAAAAGGAAACGGGTCGTGTTATATTTATCCGATGTAGAGATATTGCTATAGATCTATGGGGCCTTTCACAAATGACGTCCTATAATTTTGATCGATTTTTGACATTTACTAACCCCTTGGTCAAAATCCCGGTAGTCTGGTAAATAACAATTACGAGATGCAAAATTAATTGGCTTCACCTTACGTTGTTGAGAAATTGAAACTTTTCCACTTAGTTTTACGAGCGTCAAAAATGTATTTTTTGTTGGACGTCATGTGTCGCTTGCCGCAGCCGATTGACGCAACACACCCCTCCCCCATTGCGTAAGATGTCATCAATGAATGGCCCCTATGATATTATATTCTATACTCGACTGATGTTGGCGTGCAGACAAACAAACTCAAACCATTCTTTTTTGGGTCAGCGTTAATTGTTGGTAAACGTATAAATCTGAATAGATATGGAGATTATTGCTATTGATTTATGACATATCCTATACGGATGTTGGTGTGCGATAAACAAAATAAAAACAAAAGTCGGGGTCAAGCCAGGACATGTTCATATCATTTCGATCATATCATAACTAATTGGTATAATGTGTACACTAGTAATTTATGCAATCGAGTGATAAGTGCTTCAAAGCATTAGATGTAACAATACGCATCGTATGCCTAAAATAGTACATTACTATACCAGTGAGGTAATTTGATATTTCGTATCCAGAAGAGTAAAGGTATCCGAGAGCTTCAGTCCGAGGTACTTTTACTCATCGTGATACGAGATATAAAATTACCTCACGTGTGAAGTGTGGCATTTTACTTTACGAGCGAGATGAAGGATTTACGCTCGTGAGGGAATAGCCTCATTACCTCCCTAGTAAAGTAAAATACTAATTTCATCTAATGCATTGTGTTATGATGTCATTCATCTCCTTTCAAGCAACACATTTCGATACATTTTTTAACTAGAAATTGAACCGATTATGACTAATTTCCCAGCCCATTTGTGTTACAATTTGCATTATACTTTTCAACTTACATATTGTCCTTGGACGCACAATTTTGCAGAATATAAACATTAGCTTCCTGTGGGTTATATGCCCTTAATGCACACAACAATAATACTACATGTGAAATGTGAGACGATGACTTAAACACAAATGAACACACATGCTTGCGGGAGGTTCGGTTTTTTTAATTATCGAACACAGATCATCTTTAGAAAATATCATTTTGCATTTTAAGTGAAATGTGTGAGAAAGTCAGAGGCAATCGGTTAAGGGAGCAAAAAAAATTGTTTATGTTGGCCAATGCCATGAAAATTATTGTTTGCAGTTCACTTACTTAGCTATCTGAAATATTAGTCGCCATTTAGTCGCAGTTGGTTTTTCATTTCATGGACTAAAGTTAAAACAGTGAGGAGAGTAGGCAGACGTCATACATGTGCTAAGTAAACCAGGCAGGAGTGGATTCTTTGGTAAGGGACCTAATGTGTCCAAGTCTAAGAAGGTCTTTGGTTTTAATTGACTTTGTGAAGCGAGCGTAAATGTTTCTTTAGCACTGTCATGTTTGAATCGTCAACTATAACTATTCCCGAAGGGGATGAGGACATGAACACATATACCATTTAAGTTACTTCAGCAAGGCAGCTCTCTAGAAATCTGATGATTTGATAAGAGTGCTTTGAAGACAAAACTTCCATTTCTTTCCAGTTTATTTAAATCAACTCAAACTGATCGTCAAATCGTCACATTTCTCTTAACCAAAACGAAATAAATTAAGGAAACCATCAACAGCTCCATTTTCCTATTCTGTTTTGTCCTTAACAGAATCACTGGGCTCACCCACTAGCAAGTTATGTACGACTTTGATTTTGAATATTGGTACGGATAAGACTGCACCAACACACGCTCCAATCCAATACACAATAATATGTTCAACGTTCGTATGTCCTGAGCAACCCCATTTCAAGGCGGTAGCCAGAACTGGGTTGAAATAACCACCAGAGTAATTGAAGGCTGAAAGAACACAAATAATGAGAACATTGAATATCTCAAGTTGAATGCAGAAAATTTACCAGCGACTACAAGGCTCGTTCCAATAAATGAATCAATAATTGTCGCATGTTTTGGTCCTAATTCACCAAGAGCTCTTGATCCCAGCCTACACAAAAGAGTTGCAACCCCTTCAATTGCAGCGCCCAGATATGGATTCACCTGATTTTATATAAAGAAAGCTTTTCAAATTGAATGCACAACCAAAAACCAATTGACCCACTTGTAAATCAGCCGTACAGTCTTCAAAAGCTCGATTTTCGTGTGTCTGAACCATTTCAAACCACCAGAATACTTGAACGAATCGGTATACACAACAGCCACCCATAATTTGCGCCCATGTTTTCAATGCCACCACCCTATTGAGAACAATCAAAATGTGTTTTACGCTGTTTCTTATTTCAACTCGCTACCTTGGTGATGTATTTCCTTCGACCATATCTTCCATGTGTGTATAAGGACACGCCGATGCATCTCCCCATACCATTGCCCACCATATTGTGAGGAAAAATAGGTAGATGGCATACGTTGCCACACCGAAGTTATCAGCAACTGGAAATATTCACATTTTTACGGTTTGATTCTGATATTGAATTGTATGGTTTACGGAACCGTTGAATGGTTTTTCTTTGTTGAAATTAATTTATGTTGAAACGTTTTCGTAACATTCAACTATGTTGTGAGTGATTTGAAGATGAATGATTATTTGTTTGGAATTCCTTAAAGGAACACATATACGAAAAAGCAGGCTATACAATATGGAACTAATTTACGAGAAGCAACGTCATCTGTTATCGACAGCGACAACAAAATAAGTGATATGCTCTGGACAACCAGGCTTTTTATAGTGTAAAAAAATGTCAAAAAATTTGAAGTAAAATATCTGAAGTAATAGATTCAATAATATATTTGTGTCTTGTAGAATTGATCGACTTTTCATAGAGTACAGTAGTGGCCATTTGCCGGCATCAGTGGTAAAATGTGAGGAGATCAGGCTTCGCAGATCTAGATCTAAATTTCAGATGTGAGGAGATCCCGTCTCATGAGTTACCATTCGGTTGGTTCAAAGGAAACATAAACAGGCCAGCTTATAAGGTATGAGGTGTCAGGCGTAGCCCGGAGTGGACTTGTTTCGAGTGTTAACTGATATTCCTTATGGATGCAGAAACACACTAAACGGAAACTCAAATGATACTGACCAACAGCAATGTCATTCGCTATCGCGTCGCCTCTTTGGAAGAGGCAATTGAGTTCCACCTTTTGAAGAGGCAATTGAGTATATTCTCCAGAATCAAAAAATTGCAGACTAACCTTGCAGTACAAAGAAAAGAAAAGGCATGATAAGGGGTCATGCAGTACAAAGAACTGTTCTTCCAGAGTTTTAGAAAACCCGGTCTCCTCCTCACATTGTCCACGATTTTCCTATAACTTTAGCACACTTGGCCAGACCTCCTCTCCCTTCAATTGTGGGCGTCATTTCTGGACAACCCCTAATAGCGTAGTGATCATAGCATGTAAAAGTAGTATGCAATAATTGTTGAAACAATAACCCATTGCACTCACCAATGATCAATTCAAAACAAATTGCACACATCTCAGCCGACGCAATAGCTTCGTAAAATAACTCCTGAACTAATCCCGGTTTCAGCAGCCTTCCAGCTAATTGCCGTCCAATGCATGCCAGACCACAACACAGTCCCATGAACGCAGTGCTTACTGCTAAAGCGGCAGTAGACATGTTGATGTTTCCTGTTATCTATAAGAATGCACATGCGAAATGTAAAATAGCGAACGTTATTCGTGCGAACGAAAGTATTATTTTGAACACCAACACGTTTTACAGGTTGTGTGTGTTGACTATAAAATTATATGCAGAATGCAGATGGATATATCCATAGCATATACTGTGTCTCGATCATTAATTTAATGCAAAACTAAGTTCAAACTACTATCGGCGACTGCATTAAACTATCTAATTGATGATATTATGAACATCAAGGTCATAATAATACAGTAACAATATCACCTAGCCACAGCACTGTTCTATGGTTTGTTGAGTGGATTAAAATAACTGACACAATTCTCGATTTAATTTTGTCAATTTCATTCTAATTATGCAACACACGACAACATAAACCCATCCGCAATCCACTCATCTTCACGAGTCTGCACAAAATTTAATTTTCCATTTTCTGTTTTACCTTTTTTGTAAATTAAAGTCTTTCGGCAATAGTTTTCCCAATTTACACAGTCAGAAAATCGAGAGACAAAAAACAAACTAAGATCCGAGTACGCACGTAGTGAGTGCTATTATTGGTACCATAACTTTTTATAATAAATATTTGACTAGAAAAATCATTCTCAAGAGTTCTGGTCAGTCGGCATTTTTTGCGAGCAGTTTTTAAGTTCATATTATAAATAAACAACGCAAGCGCAATTCAGTTCGAATACTATATGATCACAGATTCCAATCATATGATTCTCTTTAGATTGAATGTGAAGGTGTACACACAGTCATGACGTATAGCTTCATTCCATCATAGATAGTATGGACTGAATTGTTGTCGTGAGATGGTATGATATCGGGTCTTTCGAGATTGGAAAATATTTCAAGGAAAAAGAACGAAGAAAACTTGATGGCGCGATTGGAAAATCACTTTTCATAAAGCTGGAAGGAGTCGTTCGTAAAGATCTGTTCGAGCTGATTATCACTCATTTCGAAGCAATAATTTTGCAACTAGGGTTACGTCGATGAGTAGTCTGCAAAAGGATACTACTTGTGACATAAATAACTATTGTTCTTTCGTTCTATAACTATTTCGTTGAAATTGAGAATTTAATGGGATTTTAGCACTAGCTGAACTGAACACTATTGAGAAAATGTAATTGCGTTACGAAAGTTGTTCTTCTCATCAGATTTCATTTATTTGCGACGACATTAGCACGTTACAAATCAAAATAAATTGGTCTAGTGGGACTGCATGGGTCTGAATCGTATGGAAGTGAGAATTGAAGTGAGACACTCCGGAGAGGGACTTTCTTTGGTGAGGGACTCGTACTTTCTTTTCTCCTTCACAACTAAAACAAAATTACCGAAACATGGAACAGAATAGATTTAAATGAGGGGTCTGTTCGACGCAGTTGTCAAAATTTTACTTACAAATTTCCATTGTTGTTAGAATGTCCGTGCTACAGTCGTACAAAAACGTACACAGAATATTGGTTTGACATTTTATCTGTCAAATCGTATGATAAATTTAAAATGGTACGTACGTCACTCAATTTGTGTGGCACGGGCATAAGGCCTCAGCCTCAGCTGTTGTAGCCAGGAATCCTTCCATATACGTCGTCAATAAACAGCCTACATACACACTACACACCTCCAAGGGTATAACAGTGGCTGAGTCGATTTTTTGACTGAAATTGTCAAAACATGCAGGTGGTTCCTCGTTCATAGCATCTAAGGAACACATCCTGGAGTGCATTGATGTATGGACGAGTTGTTCATTACGAGGAACAAATCATTTGAACATGGAAGCGCTCTACGGCCACAAATTTCGAAGATATGAGGTGGTCTTTTGCAGAAAAATTTAGAAAATTTGAAGAGAAATTTGAAATTTAGTCATGAAGAACCACCTCATATCTTCAAAACTTGTGGTCGTAGAGCGCTTCATCGCTCAGATGATTTGTTCCTCGTTTCATAATTAACAACTCGTCCATACATCACTTCACTCCAGGATGGTGTTCTTCAGATGCTATGAACGAGGGACCACCTGCATGTTTTGACAATTTTAGTTGAAAAATCGACTCGTCCACGGTTACCCTTGAAGGTGTGTATTTAGGCTGTTTAGTCGTCAAGTACATATATATATGTATGCGGGTTGAACGTGGCTTCAATCCCCAATAACTTTTTTTTTCAAAATTTGTGGTTTATAGGACTTGCGTCACGTCGCTTATGCTAATGTCGTTAACCATGATTTACGATCACAGAGATGAGATAAACGTAATACTTACAACATTCGATCGAATTTTTTCAATGGACTGAAACCAGAGAAATGATAACAGGTGGCGCCACCTGTATTCATCTATCTGACTGCAACGAGATCTCTTACTTCATTAAGTTGAGCGACACGTACTATTCCTTTCCAGATTGACTCTTACTTCGTAAGTTGTAATATACTTATCACATTTCAGGTACTGCCCTATTAACTTGAAACAACGTATCGCATTTTTGCGTTAGCTCTGAGGAGCTTTCGAAAGCTTTTAAGAGCTTTGAGCTTCTTTTGTATTCCAATGGAAAATTGGAATTAGTTGTTGGAATACAAAATAAGCTCAAAGCTCTTGAAAGCTTTCGAAAGCTTCCCAAAGCTAGCGGAAAAATGCGATACGTTGTTTCAACTTAACAGGGCAGGGTAGTACAGGTGAAATAGAACTTTGGTATGAGTGAAATGAAAAATCGTTTGTGTTTTACCAACATTATTTTAATTGATTCAAAATCTTTGTAAGCACATTTTTCATAACGGTGATTTTAAGAGGTACACATTTAGTTAACATTTATATAATTTTCGTTTTGGTTTATTTTTTTAATTTTAATTTTATTAAACTTTACAATTCATTGAAGAAAAATATAAGAAAATTTCACTAGGTGGAGATATTTTTGGGTTACATAAATTTAATGTTTTCGGATAATTTGATTTGATATTACATTTAAAATACACACACGTTCAATTTTATCAATTGATTTAAACTTTAATTTCAATTTCGTTAGGGCTCCACGTCCACATCTTGCTGTCAATTTACCAACTTAACTGCGCTGGGGGAAAATGTAGTTTTTGGCACAGAAATAAAATTTATTGTGATGACGAATTCAACTGAGCTTAAAGCGGTGATTTAACCAAAAGAAACTTTAATACTGACATTGGTTAATCGACAACACAGCGTGATGAGCATCATTTTTCAACATATCAAATACATTTTTGAGTAATACAAGTGAACTGTTCCAGCAAAGCTTTGCCTTTTATCACAGATAACCAACATTGCATACCGAATCAAAACCATTTTTAGTCATTTTACTTACAAATTTAAATTAAAGCAAAATAAAACAAAACTTTACAATCAACGGTCCAAGGTCGAGGAAGGATGGTCCAGATTTTGAAGAGTCCTCCGGCTAATGATAACAACTTGATTGTGCTTTTACACCCTCGAAACCTTACTTTAAAGTGTCTATAATTTGTAGCCGTTTACATCCATTTTTGAATGCAGGCCCCCCCGTTAAGGGTTATTTAGCCATGAAACACCACGCGTGCAAGTAAGGATTGGTGTGTGTGTTAACCACATACTTAATGTGAATTCAAAACCACGGCTATGGGTTAGAAAGCCTTTAGGTTATTCATTTGATGCTCATTATATCTCCGCCGAAAGTTAGACTCAAGACACAGAATACATAGGGAATGGGTCGCGCCATTCATGTCATTCTTCTCTCTACGGTTCGTTGCGGGCGCCAAACGCCTCAACTACCTAGATTATGAAGTTTAGGAACGTTATACTCTTGCTAAACTTTGAAGAAAACTCCTATGCAGAATTAGTCCTCACTGAGATTGAACCCGGGTTTTCTGAGTAGAAGGCTAGTACGCTACCACTGAGCTAGGTCTAGCCACAATTACGAAAATCTCAATCAATGAAATAAATTTTCTAGATAACTCCGTCCTGTGTCTTGAATTTTCAGAGTCCTCATTGTGTCTAGAAAATCGCACCAAGCAAATAAACCAACCAACAGTTGCTTGTCAATCAAATCTCATTTCAAACAACCATCCACCCAACGTGGCCACGGTGAGATTATGGTAGAGTAACTTAAAAGCTGATGAATTAACAGCGATAGTTTACTCACATCTAATTTAACTAAGATGTTCACAATACCTTTGTAAAAGGCTTAAACTTACAACCCGAAGAACATCTTCTATTCAATATGGCATTGAGTATACAGCATCCATTATAATGAAACTTCAAAATCTGAAGACGACATTCAATCCAATGCTCAACGCAACCATGTGGAAAGTAAAGGGTTTCGGCATTTGATCTAAATGAAATTTGATAAAATCGAATTTTTGTTACTTTCGTGGAATCGAGAGCTTTGCTTTCATTGATGATTATCACTGAAAGAAATGAAAGGGCACCGAGATTTTGCTTACGTTCAGAATGACATGAACCAAATGTTTTCAGAACACTATATTACGCATAGTAAACACGAAGTGATGCTCTGGTGGTATGAGAATGAGAGATCAATTCAATTATTCTTTGCGAAAACCTAGGACCAGAGTAGGATAATATTTCAAAGATTGGCGCATCCTTATTCAACCCCATTGCGTGTACTTGTTAAATATTGAAGATAGACTTCAAACACACTGCGTCGTGTATCTCTAGACGTTTGTGAAGCAATTTAATTTTCCATTTTCACCATAGGCAGATGAGGAGAGAGTTCTATGTAAATTTTTGGTTGTTAAATTCTAGCATTTACAATGACACGGTTACATCTTTAGACATTTTTCTTTGGTTTAATTTGTTGGCTTTAATTAAAATGATTATCTTAATGAAGTTCGTACAATTTAAGCTAAACGGGCGGATTCGTGTGGCCGAACCAAAATTTGTTTTTTCTCTTCTGTATTTTTGTTGTTGTCAGTTTTATAATAAAAAAATGAACCGGCTGCAAAACTGTGGCTAGGAATTTTATTACCGTGACTATAATCCAAAAACAAATGAATTCATTACAAAAAAAATGTTTACAAACTAGCCAGATCTACGCTATGACGGATGATGAAGATTTTCAATGCAATTGTTTCATATTAATTCAGTGAATCGATTAAATGTCTACTGAATCCTTAGTTTCCCGAAAAGCACGTCGGTATTATATTGTGCTGCAATTTATATTTCCTTCGTTGGACATTGTTTAGCTACACATTAATCAATTTCGAAGAAATTTAATTGAAATAATTTCTCAAACTTAGTTTGGTTTAGACCTTAACAAACCACGATATAATTGTTCCATCTGATACTTCTTTCCTTCAAAGTACAGCAGTCAAAATATTTGATGCTCCATCTATTACTTCGTTTGTTGCAACATATAAGATTGCTATGAAAAGAACTTCAAATAAGCGCTCGTTCATTGTTTTTATAATCGTTGCCGATAACAGATCACTGAGCTTATTTCGTTTTTGCCAATTAATATTGAAACCGAGATCAAGTTTCAATGAAATCCCTATTCTCTATGATATGAGAAATGATAAAATTTTTGGCCAATTTGTCGCTTTTGAAATGTTGTTCAATAATGAATTTGAGAAGCTTGGTGAGTCTTCCAATTTTCGTTGACATATAGAACCACTTTCGTTCTACTTTATGCCTGTCAGACAGGAAAGGGTGAAGGTTGGCTCCGAGCCAATGGCTCGTGTTGTGCGTATAATATTGCAATAGGTGAAAGCAGGGCTCAGGAGGTTTTGAAATTTAGTTTCTTCATGTTGCACATATTGAAGAGTCACACATCAGCAGAGGCTACCAGAACGTGTCAGTTCATGAGTCGCAACATTTAAAAAATTATCAAAACTCACCGAAAACGGTTTCGATTCATTGTCAAACGAGAGATATGAGAACAAATTCCTTCATCCATTATGTGCGTTTCGTTAGATCAACAATATTCCACTTAAGCTTTTGAAAGAGAAATTCTTCGCTTCATCACCGATGTCAACGTGAAGCTCTGCATATTTTGCAGTTTATTTTTAAGAATGTTTGCGAATTCCACGCTCCATTAAAATTGGCAATGATATGCTAGTTAGGTGCGAAATTGCGGATTTGTTTTCATCATTCGAACGAGAAAGAAGTCAGTGCAGATAAAGTACCTCTGACGTAAATCTATATTAGGAACGGTTTCAAGTTAATTTTTGTCTGCAGAATACAAAATACCGAAAATTCCGACGATATGTAGAAAAAGAAGAAGAAGAAAATGAAAGGAAAAGTTTTTTTTGCTCAAATGTATAGCTAAACGAATTCCTTTTGATCCTGATTTAGACATCCACCAGCAAAACCCAATGAAACGTGACCTACCTACGATAAAACCGTTTATAATTAAAAATTCATTGCATAATTGGAATTGAAATTGTATTTGTTCAACAACAATCACAAAGAAAATTTCCATTTTAAAATTTCAAATAAATATTTTTTTGGGTTGTTATTGCGGGATTCTTCAGTGAGTATGAGTTGATACATGGATGAAGCCAATTTTTTTTGCTTGCTTTATTTCTAAACAAAAATAAAACAAATTTGTGCACATTTGGCAAACATTATTTTCGACATTTCGTTTTTTTTTAACTGATGAGAACATTTTGTTTAGTTTAATTTTGTGCTTTTTACGTTAAGATTATTAATTGGAACAACGAAATTTAGTTAATAGGTCTACAATGGTCTACGTTTATATCGGTCTCTCATATTGAGCAGTAATCATATTGAGCGAATGACATCTCGCAAGATTTGTGTGAAAGCTCAACTTGACGAAATTTCTTTCATTTTTTCAAGTTGAGCTTTCACACAAACCTTACGCGATGCCATTCGCATCGCGGTCAATGTAATTACTGCTTTAGTGAGTTTGTGCTTCTGACTTATCTTACTCATAAATTTGAATTTACAAGTTATAAGTAATCACTGCCAAAACACCGCATCAAGTTTCGAAATTTCCCTAATAGCAAAGATGCAAATGCGATGGTGTTTTGGAATAACATGGCAGAGTACTTTGTTTTTGTAATTTTGATATTTTTATTTTGATGATCAGCCGCTAAACAAATGATATGGCAGATTTATCAAATGATGTTTTGCATTTAAAGCGAGGGGTGCTTACTTATCAAAATCACAGTAAGTGTGCTTCAGATTCAAAAAGAAACGCAAAAGTATTTGCTTCGACGCATAGTTTTCATATGGTGGTACCGCTAAATTTACAAAAATTCCGTTCAAAATTCAAATATTTTTGGCGCACTGGCTTGGATTGATTCCGGGGCCTACTGAAAGTACCTTTGTGCGAGATGAAAAATCGCTTGACTGAGTGTTATGCGAGTTTTAAGAAATGTCAGTTTGTCGGTCTCCATAATCTTTTGAATGTTTCAATCCAGCTCTTAAATTTCACCATTTATTTGACGCCAATTTCTTTATTATTGGCGAACTATAAGAAAAGGGCAGAGTAAATTTACTGCCAACTAAATTAAGTTTACTGCCGAGGCAATGGACTGAAAATTTCAATCGAAACTTTTGACATTGAAAAAAGCAAAAGCATCGTTAGCCTGTTAGAGCCTATTTTCAGACAAAATTTTCCTCTAACATTGTCTTAAATTTCTCTGAATTTGGATTTGAATTCAAACTCGACCGTTTTTCCGTTTTCATTCCGCTTACTTAAACCACGCCTCTAATCTTCTGTTTCAACATATCTCATGTCATGTAACCGAAGACAAAACGGAGACCAATTTAATTTTCCTTACGATTGGCTACTGTCACACATGTTATCTTTCTCAATGTTTTGCATATTAAGTAAACGTAATGTGGCTGGCTGTATGAGAGACTGATATGCTAAAAGACCATCGGTGTTGTAAAAGTTTTGTCTTTTCTAATAGAGTTGAATCGTAGACTTTATTTGTGATATTTATTCGTTAGATAATTTTTAAGTTTTAACTTTTTGGCAATGAGTAGAGTCATTCTACAGTTTTTCTTTCCGTTTCTAATTTTAGTTTAAATTTCCTCTAAACTTTAATTTCGCTAAATTTTTTGGTTTAAATTTTTATAGAATTTGAATCGATAAATGTTCGAACAGGGATTATCAACGATAAATTTTGAAAACAGAAGGAAATAAACACAAACAAAAGAACAATGTTTAAGTAAAGCTACAAGGATCACACTCACTATCTAAAATTATCATAAATTTTATTCAGATGTGTACAAA